>JAOTRH010190206.1:0-11653 GCA_034768845.1 Heliamphora exappendiculata
CCTCTAAAAAGTCATTTTTCACCATTTTCACAAAACATCTCGCTTTCAAACCTTCTTTTGAAAACTACGAATACCGCATACTCAAAACATGTATACAACCAAGAAATAGTGTAAAAATCTACTTTTATCCTAAACCAAAGTTTACACATGAAAAATCACATTTGATGTATTTTTTACCCAGAAAAAACACGTATAATCACATATATCACCCTTATACAGTAGTAGGGTCTAGAATTCTATCTCGGAGAGTCAAGAACTCGACATCTAAAAATTGAACAGCATCAAAATGAGAATCTGACCGAATGGATGCGAAGCCCTCGGCCCCGATAGCAAGGATCCACAAAGGATCGAACACAAAACCAAGCCTCGGGCCCTCAAAACTAGAGAGAAGGCAGAGAAAAGGGGTTTCTTAGCTTGGAAGAAAGAGAATATCAAAATATCTCATCCCCTGGGATATTTATAATCGTAGAAAAAAGGCATTGTTCAATCGATCGAACCCTTGGGCAGTATGTTTTTTGACGTTTCCAAGGCAAAAATAGGTTTCTAAGGTTCAAACAAGCCTCTACCAAACGCCGAAAAGAACATAACACATTTATACATGCTATTTTACAACTGTAAAGCATAAACCATGCATCGATTCTATTCATATACTGAAGGAAACACATCAAATATATAAATAACCTAAAAGATAAGGGTCAGGGTCTCACAATATGATTAATCACCTATTGAGCCGAGGATTGTGGATGTGATTAGATATGATCAAATTGGGCTTGAGCAGCTCTACGGTGAAAGACCAAATATTTGTGCAAGGTGGGTACCAAGTTCCCTCGGGTCAGCCCTTGTAAATTGGAGGTGGGTACTAGATTCCCTTGGGTGAGGCTCGTAAACTGGACATGTTGGTTGTCGTGGTGAGTTACAGAATGGACTATTATCTAATAGGCTTTGTGTAGCCAGTTCGGAGATAATATTTTAGGATTTCTATAAGCTATGTTCGACGTCGATTCAGTATTTTGATTAATGAAATGAAATGGAAATATAGATAAACAATTGAAGAATGAGAAAGAGAGTTAATGGTTTTATAATGAATAAGGGGTATCTTAGTAGTTGGTAGTGGGTTAAAAAGAAAATGAAAATGAAAGTAAGAAATAAAGAACAAAAAAAGAAGAAGAAGAAAAAAAGTAACTAATGAGAGGATGATTTACAAATTGAATATGAAAGGAGTAATGAGTTTAGTAAAAATGAAAGATGAAATGATTAAATATAAGTGCAGAGGAAGAGTCACAAATTTTAAGAGTTTAGAAATTAAAATGAATCCGTATTATCTTTAAAGTTTACAAACAATGAGAATGTGTGAGTTATGAAACAAGAATAGAAAAGAATAATTGAAGATTGTTGCATAATATCTTGCTCATCCACACTTCACAAGTCATGCGTTCCACTTTCTTTAGTCTTTATCCCATGAGCTTCGGCTCACGTTTATTACATCAAATGTTTTAAAAGTTGTAATGAGAGTGATGAGATACGAGATGATATTTAATTATGGATTAAAGTTAGAAGAAGAATGTGAGACCCTATTTTGTTTCTTTTTGAGTTATACATATATTTGACGGGTTTATTCATGTTGATATATGTTTTGATGCATGTTTGAGTTTAAATATGCATGCGGGGTTTCTTTCCAGGGTTGTTGGGAGTTACGGAGCAAATTTCAAAAATTAAAAAAATAAGATATTTTGGAGGTCTATAAATATCTGGAGTTAGATATTTTCAAAAAGATATTTACAAAACTTACTCCCTAAATTTTCTCCTTTTTCTCTCTACCTTCTCTTTAACTTCTCGGGGGCTTGGGGTATGGTTTTTGATGATCTAGCAGTCGATCCTTATTGTTGGCATCATGGTCTTCGCATCCATCCATACGGAATTTCATTCCAGCGAAACTCGATTTTGCACGTGGATCGAAATATCGAGTTTTCAACTCACCGAGGTAGGATCCTAGACTGTTAAGTTGTTAAAGGATGCTACGTATAATCTTATGCATATCTACCATTTAAAAATGCATGAAAAGTGATTTATGTTTAAATTGGGTTTTTGCTTTAAAAACCATGTTTCATCATTTCGGTGGATGGATGTGTG
Organism: Heliamphora exappendiculata; assembly: GCA_034768845.1. Lineage (NCBI taxonomy): Eukaryota > Viridiplantae > Streptophyta > Magnoliopsida > Ericales > Sarraceniaceae > Heliamphora > Heliamphora exappendiculata. Next base: position 2,131 of record JAOTRH010190206.1, read on the forward strand.
TTCCGAGAGTTTTCTTTCGAGGCTTTGGTGTTGGGTTTGAACTTGCGAGTGTCTGAGAGTGTTATATGGATGTTTAGAGGCTTGATTTGAGGATTGGAGGGCAAAATCGTAGCAAAAAAAATCATTTTTCTGGGTTACCCAGTCGGCTAGATCATGGTGGTCAGTTGACTGGGTCTTGATTTGGGCTTCCCAGTCGACTGGACCAGGAGGGTCAGTCGGCTGGATTCCTTATGTTTTATGCCAAGTCGACTGGACTAGGAGTGTCAGTCGACTGGATTTTTTCTGTTGGGTTTTCCTCCTTTCCAGCGTGTTTTTAGTCGACTGGTGGGTTGGGCCCAATCGATTGAAGGTCTGGGCTGTGGTTTGGGTGATTTGGTGATCCTTTGGGGTGAATGGTTGGGTTCCTTTTGGGAAAAAATTTCAGATTTTGCAAAAAACGTGTTTTATTAAAGGTTTGGAGCTAGCTCTTGGGATTGAGTCTCAACTTCTAAAATGTTTTGATGAAAATATGTTTTTAAATGTTTTGTTTGATCTCCATGATTGATGGATTAGATCTCATTTTATACATGCGTTGTATAAAATATTTTATAGATGGTTTTGAAATATTTTTCTTAGATGTACTATGGCAGTGGATGTGTTGAGTTAGGCTTCCATTGCTCCTCAGTGAAAGTCCAGAAACGTGCACAGAGTAGGTCCCTATGTGCCTTCGGGTTAATCCCCGTAAACGAGGTTAGTGGGTGCTTAGTGCCCTCGGGTAGTGAACCCATAAACTAAGTGGTTAGTGGGTGTTAGGGCCCTCGGGTTATGAACATGTAAACTAAGTCGGTTGCCTCCGCGAATGGCGTTGATTACATTGTCGTGACTCCGTATAGAACTTGTCATTACCGAGCAGGCCTTAAGTGGTGACTAGGGTAATGGACAGGAGTCTATAGTTGTTATCTTTGTCTGTGTGGCAGAGTCGGTACCTAGTATTACATTTTATCTCTTTCTCCTCGGCTGTGTGACCCGAGTGGAGAATACTACTTTTTTACTATTTTTCCTTAACTGTGGCATAATATCTGTCAAGATGATATATATAGTTTCGAGTATGGAAAACTGATAGTTTTTTAAAGGAAAATCTTTTAGCTCTTCTGGTAGATTTTATGTTCTTATGATTGCATAACCTTCTTTACAACTTTATATAATCTGTTTCTATTGGGCTTCGGCTCACGGTGTGGGATTTTGCTGTAAAACCATTTTCAGGTGAATATGCGGAGTTGACCTAGATGCAGTGGTGATGGAAGACTTCCTATACTTTGTCTCGATTTTTGTGACGTGTAGTTTACATGTGATGCCTGTTTTAGAATGCGAGTTTTATATGCCTCGAGGCGATATACTTATTCATGTATGAGAATGCATGTTTACTATTTATGGGAGCTAAACTTTAAGAATCTTTTATCCAAATGTTGTGTACATTTTTTTGAGTTGATGGTTTTCCGACGGCAAATCTTATTTTCATAAACGATGTTTGGTGGGCTTTTACGTGACCCTAGAGTTTGGGGCTTGACAACTTGGTATCAGAGCTCTGGGTTCGAATACCTAAAGCCATGGGAATGAGAGTACATCACCTTTGTGAGGATGTGTGTGTGCTTGATTGCCTGTGTTTTAGCGCTTTGTTATCATATGCATGATAGCTTGTTCAGCATGATAGTGTGTATACGTGGGTATGGAGGTTGGACCTTAGGATTGATTAGTCATGCCTTTGGGAATTTAGATTAACAAACTTGGGAGCCATGTTAGAGATGCGTTTCGCGGAAGTGATTTCTAGCAAGGAATCTAAGTAGGTTGTCCAGAGCGACGAGTCTTTCTTGTTGGTTTTCCTCAGTATGTGAGATGTGATGACATGATCTTAAGTGGCTATGTGTTAGCACGCTTATATGTATTATGTCTTTTATGTTAGCAATCATATGTTGTATAGATGCTTATCCTGTTATATTGCTTTGCTTTTGTATAGAGTTATGTCCACGTGGAGAGGACGTGGCCGAGGTCGAGGTCGTGGTCATGGTTCTGGCCGAAGGGATGTTTCAGTCCCAAATGTTGAGGATGCTAATGCACCCCACAGACCTGTTGATGGGGGAGATCTGTTGCGTGAGATGATCGGCTCCATCCGGCAACTGGCTGAGGCTACTAGGGGAAGGGAGAGCTTACCTGAACCGAGGGCGACGGTCACGATGCGTGAGTTTCACCGTCTGGACCCTCATACCTTTTCCAGGGATCTCAACCCCACGGTTGCCACTGAATGACCAGAGTTGGTTACAAGGATCTTAGACACGCTTCAGATAGAGGAGGATGATCTGAGGGTCACTTTTGCTGCCTTCCAGCTAAGAGAGAGTGCTTATATGTAGTGGATGTTTGCCAAGACCATAGTTGGGGCCACTTGGGAGGCATTCACTAAGGTATTTATGAAGAAATACTTTTCGACAACATTGAGAGATCGCTATAGAGAGAACTTCCTTTTTCTGACGCAGGCGATGATGACTGTGATTGAGTATGAGGCTGAGTTTACTAGCTTATCTCAGTTTGCACAGGAGATCGTACCTATAGATGAGTTTTGTGTGTAGAGATTTGAGAGGGGTTTGAGGCCCGCTATCAGAGATAGAGTGGTGGCATTCAGGATATAGGTCTTTACAGAGTTGGTAGAGATCGCCATGAAGGTGGAAGACACTCTGAACGAGACGCGCAGAAACAGAGATAGTAGGGATTCGCAAGATGGGGGATGTGCATAGTTCCAGGGACGTAGGGATAAGCATCAACGGACATCTGGTTAGAGTTCTCATCTAGTGGGGTCGTATCCGCCACAGTCTTCTGCATCCACGCCTCCCACAGAGAGAGCCCATTCGTTTTAGATGCAGACGGCCAGCGCATCATGTGGCAGAGTGCCGTAGTCCAGTGCCAGTTCAGGCACAGTCGCAGTCGCAGGCGCCAGTGGTATGTTTTGAGTGCGGCCAGTCTGGGCACATCTGTAGAGATTATCCCAGTGGAGGGAGTATGAGGGGTACAACTGGAGCACCTATTACTCCATCTACCCAGGGACGCCAGCTATCTAGATTTGCAGAAGGGGGCACCTCGGTACAGTCAAGCAGATAGTCGACAGTTTAGGGCCATAGTGGACATGCCATAGCTTATGTTCTTGAAGATCCCAGTTCATCTAAAGCACCAGTCGTGCCCGATGCTGCTGCTACCACCTCCATGATCAGAAGTACTCTTCTAGTCTATAGATCATGGGCCAGTGTCCTTATCGATACGGGAGCATCGCATTAGTTTATATCATCTACTTTTACATCTGCTTTGGGGTTAAAAATAGACTTGTTAGGTAGTGTTTTGAGTGTGGAGACCCCAGTTAGTGAGAGTGTGATGTTGAGTCTTATTTGTAGATCCTACGTGTTGGGAGTTACCGGTCGTTGTTTAGAGTTTGACCTTATCATTCTAGACATGACCGCGTTTGATGTCATCCTAGGGATGGATTGGCTGACCACTTATCATGCCTTTATCGATTGTGATTGATGGAGGCTAACAATTTATACACTGACGGGAGATTGCTTTTGCTTTGTAGGTGATCGGGATGAGGGTTTGGTATCTATGCCCGGTGTTGTGCGGAACCAAGGCAACTTGGGTTCCCTCTTTGCAGCTCTCATGTTGGATGAGAGAGTTGGGGTTCGAGGAGAGTTACCTCCGGTGGTTCGCGACTATCCAAATGTATTTCCTGATGATTTGTTTGAGTTACCACCAAATCGGGAGGTAGAGTTCTCTATTGAGTTGGTTCCAGGAACTGCTCCCATATCCATGTCGTCTTACCGTTTTGCACCTGTTGAGTTGTGTGAACTCAAGGTACAACTACAGGAGTTACTGGATAAGGGGTTTGTGCGCCTGAGTACTTCGTCGTTGGGAGATCCTGCTCTTTTTGCCAAGAAGAAGGATGGATCCTTGCGATTATGTATCGACTACCGAAAGCTGAACCAGGTGACAGTAGAGAACAAGTACCCTATGCCGAGGATAGATGATTTATTTGATCAGTTGAAGGGGTCGAGCTGCTTTTCCAAGATTGACTTGAGATCAGGGTACCACCAATTGAGGATTAGGGATGAGGACATAGCGAATACTGCCTTCCAGACTCGTTATGGTCGCTATGAGTTTCTGGTCATACCGTTCGGTCAGACGAACGCTCCTGCTACATTTATGGGTTTGACGAACCGAATCTTCCATCCTTACCTGGATAGTTTTGTGGTGGTGTTTGTGGATGACATTCTCATCTACTCACCCACTTGGGAGGTGCACAAGGATCACCTGCGTGTTGTTCTATAGACTTTGAGAGAGCATAGCTTGTATGCAAAGTTTAAAAAGTTTGAGTTCTGGATGTCTGAGGTATGATTTCTTGGGCACATAATATCGATAGACGGAGTAGCAGTGGATTCATCGAAGATTGATGCTGTGATGGGTTAGGAGCGACTGAAGAACGTCTTCGAGATCCACATTTTTTTGGGTTTAGCAGGCTACTACCGACGGTTCGTGAAGGATTTTGTGAGACTTGTTACGCCGATGACGTGTCTGACGCGGAAGGGAGTTATGCTCATTTGGAGTGAGTCTTGTTAGTCAGCATTCAAGGAGTTGAAGACGAGGTTAACTAGTGTGCCAGTGCTGATTATCCCAGAGTGAGGCTTTCGGTATACAGTGTATTGTGATGCATCACATAACGGTTTAGGTTGTGTTCTGATGCAGGAAGGTAAGGTTGTAGCCTATGGTTCTTGACAGTTGAGGATGCATGAGAAGAACTACCCGACGTATGATCTGGAGGCAGCCGTGGTCTTTTCCTGGAAGACACGGCGTCATTATCTTTATGGTGTGCACTTCGAGGTTTTCTATGATCACAAGAGCTTGAAATACTTTTTTTCGCAGAAGGACCTGAACTTGTGCCAACGATGATGGATGGAGTTGTTGGAGGATTAAGATTTTGACTTGCAGTATCATCTAGAGAAGGCCAACGTTGTGGCTGACTCTCTCAGTAGGAGATCTCACGGGTCATTAGCATCTGTGGCTATACGTGAGTGGGATATTCTTGGAGAGATCTGGGAGTTTGATCTGTGTCTCGGAGAGACAGCGACGGGTGCCACTTTGTTCTTAGTAGTTTTACGACCTGCATTAATTACATGAGTGCTAGTGGTATAGCAGACAGATTAGGAAGCTCAGATGATACGAGATGGTGTTGCTAGTGGAGAGGACATAGCAGGTTGGATTGTGAGTCCAGATCAGAGTCTGAGATTGTCCAGGAGGCTGTTTGTGCTAGAGTTAGGCCGTACAAATATACTACATGAGTGTCATCATTCTCGCCTTGCTGTGCATCCAGGAGGCACGAAGATGTATCATAACCTATGTCGTCAATTTTGTTAGACGGGGATGAACAAAGATGTGATCCAATTTGTTTCTCGGTGCCTTACCTATCAGAAGGTGAAGACAGAACACCAGAGACTGGCAAGATTGTTACAGCCATTACCGATATCAGAGTGGAAGTAGGAGAACATCACGATGGACTTTGTGTCGGGACTTCCTTGATCACCTAGGGGATACGACGCCGTATGGGTTGTGGTTGATAGGTTGACGAAGTCTGCACACTTTCTCCCCATCCGCGTGAAGGATTCGATGGACAGACTGATTAGATTGTAGTTAGAGAGATAGTCCAGTTGCATGGAGTGCCAGTGTCTATTATTTCTGACCGAGACCTGCGATTCACCTTGTGCTTTTGGCAGAGTATTCAAGAGGCTTTGGGAACGAACTAGATGTTCAGTACAACTTTTCATCCCCAGAAGGATGGTCAGTCTGAGAGGACTATACAGATTCGGAAGGATATATTGAGGGCATGTGTACTTGATTTCAGAGGTTCTTGGGAGGATCACCTACCTTTGGCAGAGTTTGCATACAATAGTAGCTATCAGTCCAGTACTGGAATGGCACCGTATGAGACTTTGTATGGTAAACCGTATAGGTCACCAGCGTGTTGGACAGATGTGGGAGAGACCACAGTTTTGGGACCCGATTTGGTGCGAGAGACGACGGAGAAGATTGCAGTGATTCGCCAGCATCTAGTGACAGCTCAGAGTCACCAAAAGAGTTATGCAGATAAGAGGAGAAGGTCTTTGGAGTTTGTAGTGGAAGAACACGTGTTTTTGAAGGTCTCGCTACGCAGAGATTTGATGAGGTTTTGTCATAGCGGGAAGCTATCACCACGTTTTATTAGGCCTTTTGATATTCTTGACAGGGTTAAAGAGGTCGCTTATCGTTTAGCTTTGCCACCTCAGTTAGCATCTGTGCATAACGTACTTCACGTTTCTATGCTTCGGAGGTATGAGCCTAATCCTTCACATGTGTTAGATTGGGTCGAGCTGCAGGTTGATGAGGATGGTACTGATGAGGAGCGTCCAATAAAGATTCTATACACGAAAGAGCAAGTGTTAAGGGGTAAAACAATTGCTTATGTCAAAGTCTTATGGCTTCATCAGGGGGTTGAAGAAGCAACATGGGAGCTTGAGTCTGGAATGCGTGCTAGATACCCGGAGCTGTTTACCTCGTGACCTTGTAGCGAATTTCGGGGCAAAATTCCTTAAGGGGGAGAGTTGTGAGATCCTGTTCTGTTTCTTTTTGAGTTTTATATATATATATATATATATATATATATATATATATTCGACATGTTTATTTGTGTTTATATATGTTATGATGCATGTTTGAGTTTGAATATCCATGCTGGGTTGGTTCCTGAGATTGTTAGGAGTTACGGTTCGAATTTTAAAATTTAAAGAAAAGATATTTTGGAGGCTTATAAATATTTGGAGTTAGATATTTTTAAAAAGTTATTTTCAAAACTTACTCCATAAGTTTTCTCTTTTTTCTTTCTACCTTCTCTCTAACATCTCAGGGGCTCGAGACTTGGTTTTCGACGGTTTAACTACTGATCCTTATTATTGGCATCGTGGTCTGCGCATCCATTCGGACATAATTTTATTTCGAAAAAACTCGATTTGGCACGTGAATCGAGACGTTAGGTTTTTAACTCACCAAGGCAGGATTCTAGACTATTAAGTTGTTAAAAGGTGTTACGTGTAATCTTATACTTATCTACAGTTTAAAAATGCATGAAAAGTGATTTATGTTTAAATCGGGTCTTTGGCTTAAAAATAATTTTTTATTGTTTCAGTGGATGCATGTGTGTTCTGAGAGTTTTCTTTCGAGATTTTGGTGTGGGATTAAGACGTGCGAGTGTCCGAGGGTGTTATATGGATGTTTGGAGGCTTGATTTGAGATTTAGAAGCAAAAATCGTGGCTTAAGAACCATTTTCTGGGCTGCCCAGTCGACTGGACCCTGGTAGTCAGTCGATTGGATTTTGAATTGGGCCTCCCAATCGACTGGTGTAGACACCCCAATTTGACCCCACCCAATTTTAGATGAATCCGATGATGAAAACATGTAGAATAAGTGTTTTATTTCGATCCTCGAAAGGTTATCTAAACTCGGTAATTGAACCCGACCATCAAAAACCTTCAAAACCAACGAAGTTGTACCAAGCCATCGATAACTTATTGCCCAAGTCATTGTTAGAAGTGGCGACCGCCATATTTATTATGGTGATCACTAACAGAATCTTGTGGAACCTTTTTAAATATGGTGACCACCAATTTAAACATAGCGGCCGCTAACTCCAAATGGCTTGATATGCCTTAGAACGTGGCAGTATTTCATTGGTTGAAGAACTCTATAAATACCGTACCTCTGGTACGTTTTCAAAGGGAGAATTTGATAGAGAGGTTTAGTGAGAGAAACTCTGCCAAGTCGCCGAGCAATTCTGAGCCCCGACGCCGAAGCCTTGCCAAAATATCGAGATCCGAGCCTCCGATAGTCCCAAACCCTAGTTTGGATCATCGCCCAACGATCAAATTGCTCACCCACATTCCCCAACTTGAGGATTCCTAAGCAATTCAAGTATTTTGTTTGGATCCACAGCCCTTCTAACTCTATTTTCTACCCCTTTGAGATAGTGAGGTTTAATTTGGTCAATTTATTTTAATTATATTTTCGCATTATTTATGTAGTTGTTATATTTTTATATTTCTTTAAATTCTAATTTTAGCTTACTTATTTTATTTACTTACCTTCATTTTTAAGTTTATTATAAATTGTTAAATTATTAAATAGTGCTAATATTTTTAACAATTTAACTTATTAATATTGTTTATTGTTTTAATCTAAGTACTTACATAACAAATAGTCGTAATTGTTAATATTACACCCATTTAAGTCAAATGGTTAATTTCTTTTCATTCCTTTTCTTTTTTATGCTAACTTAATGATTTAACATTTATTTTCTTCTCTTTTCTTTTGGTTAGTCTAATTTTTTTTACTAGCATCCTATTTATTTGTCTTTCTTTTTCTTTATTTCTAACATTTATTTTCTTGTAATATTAATTCAATGTTACTTTCTAGTATTCATTTTCTTTTTTTATTTTATTTTCTCTTTCTTTCCTTTTTAATGTAATTCAATTTTTTAGTATTTTCTTTTCTTTTAGTGTAGCATTTTATTTATTTTTATTATCAATTTTATTTATTTTCTTATAATGTTCAATCTCTTTTTTTAATGCTAATATTCTATTTTTCTTTCTTTCTTTTCAATATTAATTTAAAGTTCTTTCACTAGTATTAATTTAATTTTTCTTTACTAGTTTTTATTTTTTATTTTATTTTTTTTTTCTTTTAATAATAGTGTAATTTTTTCTTTCTACTATTTTATTGTCTTTTCATTTTTATTATTAGCTTTATTTTCATAAAATATTCTATTTTCTTTTTCTATAACATTATTTTCTTTTTTTAGTCCTTATCTTTTTTTTTCTTTTCTTTTATTAACCACAAAAAGTACGAAATCATAAAAATACATTTTTATGCTAGTTAATGTTCTTCTTATTTTTTTTATTTTCATCTTGTATGTAAATAGTTAGATTTCTTTTTTATTAGTTTGAAAGTATTTTCTAAACCCTTTTTTATTTTGGCTTAATCAGTCTTTTGTAAGTTTTCTTTTATCTCATTCTTCTTCAAATTAAAAATATTTGTTATTAGATTTTATTATTTTGGTTAGTTTTTAACATATGATTTTTTACATGCTTCTTACAACTTTTAATTAATAATACGTGTATTGTACATATTTTGTAGCTTATTTTTATTTGCAATCCATATTTAGGTAATTTTAGCAATTTTATCATAATTTTTTATTCTTTTAACTAAATAATGCTAGTTTAGGTTGTTTAAATAATATTGCATGTATGTATGTGTACCATGTATTCTTTAGTCAAAAATTATATGTAATAGGATTTAGGATTTTACTATTTTATTTATTTTGATTTGAGGTGCTATGTGTTAGGGTTGGTACACTGAAAATCATATTTTTTGTATTTAATTTTATTTTTAATAAAATTAATTTTCTATTTTATGAGAATCTTTATGAGT
>JAOTRH010190217.1:0-11653 GCA_034768845.1 Heliamphora exappendiculata
CTCCTTTTTTTTTGCAAGGAATATGGCATAAGATTGGAATAGGCTAGGCTGAGGTAGTAGGCTTACAACTCTGGTGATTACCTGCCTTGCATACTCATATTTGGGTTAGCCCTTTCATTTCCTGGCCTAGATATAAATCCCTAGATTCTGTTATAATTTGGGTTGCCTTAAATAAATGGTTGCAGCTTTTGTATAAGATTATATCAATTTATGGTATAGTTGCAGTTAAATCATGATGTTTTTAGTTGCCTCTGTACTTTGTTTGGTCAGACTTTAAACTACCATGTTGAATACAGTATTCATTGTTTTTGTAGTGGGTCCTTAAGTGCCTGTGGTGGCACATTTTTTTTGTTTTTATTTTTTTGTTTTATTTTTTATTTCGAGGAGTGGTACAAACTTACAAGGCCTATTAGCGTGAGACACAAATCTGATGTGGGAGTGGAGAGAGGTTAGAAGAGAATGTCCTTGTGCCTTAAAGAAATTCCAGTGGATAGAGTGTCTCAAGTGGAAGTTAAAATTAGGATTGAAGGGAATTCCGTGCTATGGGTGATTTTGTTTTGGATAAAATTTTAGGAATTGGAGGTTGATGAGAATGTGGGCCGTAGAATTGTAGGACTGGGATGTTAATGCTTCGGTTATCCTAAGCGGATGACCTTTTCCTTCATTTGCATCTAAAAACTTTCTTACATTATTTCTCTTTTTAACTTTTAATTTTCTGTGGCATAAGACAAGTTGTCGACCCTTTGGACCTTTTAATTTCTGGATTATCCATGCGTATTCGTTCTCTGCCTTTTGAGTTGCATTTTCTTGTTAGCATGAAATGTGAATCATCTCTGGGGATCATCCATTACCAAATCAGGATTAGTGAAACTTGCATAGTCTATTGGATGGCTAATCCAAATGTGTTCTTTATTTAATTTTAGCTTCCACAATGAAGTTCTAATCTCCACTGGTGAAAGTGTCAAACTTTGTTGTTATAGCATCACCTTATACAAGCTTGACTAACCTCTAATATTAAAAGATTCTTCAGTTTTTATTGTTATTCATGTTTCAGGATTTTATTTTCAACTCTTAGAATATCTGTGGAAGTATTTCATGCCTCATTTGAAGGCTCCATCTGGTATTATGGTGAAATCTCTTGATGGTTGTGCTAGAAGGTTGATGTCAGATCCTTCCATCAGCAGGATTGGGGGACTTCCTCTGTTTCATATTCTGACTTGGTTTAGAAACACCAGATTTCATTGCAATTGCCTTTGCTAGCTTTCCATTTCTCATAGTATATTGAGATAGTTGTTTCAATGATTAATGTGCATCATTATTATTGTGTTGGACATGGAAATGCTATTAATACATTTTACCTATTCATTTTTAGGTAGAACTTCATTATTTTGGTATTTATTTGTTGTTATGCTTCATTTGGCAATATTATTTTACCATTTTAACCAGCTTGATGATATACTATTAATGTTCCCACTTTGTGAAGATACATTACATTGGAGGTTTTATATAATCTACTTCCAGTTTGGAGCACAAGATCAACATGTGCCTCCTTATAAACAATTCCAGCTTAAGTTTCCTGCATGGTATAAGATTTTGAGAATGCAAGATGGCAAAATTATGCTGTAAACCTTAGCAAGAGAGCAAGATAATGATCCCAAGCTCTGGGCATAATGCCTTCCTTGCAATATGTGCATAGTCTATTTTTATGACTTCATCCTCAAAATCAACAATGTTCTCTCGAACGTGTGTTACAGTTTGTTCAAGTTTTCGTTTGATTCTTGGCAGTGCCAATCTTTGGATCCAAAACCAGTTACCTTTTAGTCAAGGATGGTCTTTTCTTCCTATTATTAGCATTAAGTCATAAATAGTGAGAAATATTACCCATAAAAAATCAATCGTGAGAAATGTACAGAAATTGTTAATGGTATGTACATTTGTTGTAACCACAGGTCATCTTTCCAGCTCTTGATATACGTGTGAAGAATGTGGCACGAACTTACTCCCTTGAGCATGAGGGAGAATGTATTCTTTTCGATCAGTTGTTTGCGCTGCTGAATACAAATATGCAAAATGAAGAAAGCTCTAGGAGAGAGCTAGCCTCTTGTACAGGTGCTCTTCGAACATCTATTAACCAGCACATGTCCAAGGAAGAGGAACAGGTAGTTTTTTGTTTCACCTCATGATGATGGTATTCCCTCTGCTCATCTATGATAACATAGCAAAATTCTCATTTCAAGTGCGAGTTAGCTCAAATGTTCTCTAGCCAACATCTTCATATTTTTGTCATGATATATTTGAGAAGAATATGGTATTTGAGAAAAGCACTTTTGTGTTTGTCTAGTTCATTCAATTTTTCTACCAACACAAAAGATGCCAGATACATACATACCCATAAAAAATGGTACAAGTTTTTGACATAGCCTTCCAATCACTTCTTTTAGCTTTTCTCAATGTCAATTACATTTTGGCTTTTGTTTTTCTTTTCGTCGTTATTGTAACTTATATTTTCTTGCTAGAAATGTGGAGAGAAGTTTTAGAATCAAAAGGATTTCGTGTAAGTAGGAAAAAAACTGAATATATAGAATATAATTTTAGCAGTGATAGGAATATTAATGGTGAAAAAGTAAAGATTCAAAATCAAGAGATATCTATGAGTGAATATTTTTGTTATCGAGGTTCGATTATTAACAAAGATGGAAAGGTTGCAGATGATGTAACCCATAGAATCAAAGTTGGTTGGCTCAAGTGGAAGAGTACTTTTGGAGTTTTATGTGATCGATGAATACCTACAAGGTTAAAAGAAAATTTTTATAGGACAGCTATTAGACCAGCGATTTTATATAGGACAGAATGTTGGGTTGTTAAGAAAGATCACATCAATAAGATTAGTATTGCGGAAATGAGAATGCTAATATAGATGTGTGATAAGACTAAGATTTTAAATCGCAGTAACGGTCAGCTTAACGGTTGCGGTCGCGTGTAACGGATATTGAGCGTATTGGTTAACCCGTAACAGGAATCGGGCGTCACGGAGTAAATTTTTTTCAAGCGCTAGCAAATGGCATAAAAGTCATTGATACACATATTCTAACTTTATTTATTACAAACTGAATGCTTGTAGTTGTTTTTAATTGCTATTTGGACACAAAAAACATATTTTCTAGAATTTATGTTGCTTTTTAAAATATTAAAAAAAATAATATTGTTGTATGGTAAAAGAATTTTATTAAGTATTTATGATATTATACATACTAATTTAATTGATAATTTTTTATTACAAAGACAAGCAAAAAATAATATTGATTGTGATAATGTGAATGTCACGCATGATGTATGGTTTAAAATTCTAATATAGTTATATACTAACAAATAACAATTCAATATTTTAACATATTACTATTGTATAATATTAAAATATTATACTATATATTATATAATCAAATCAAGAATAATTCAACCTAAATAAAAAATATTATACTAACTAATAAATATTTATATTACTTTTATTCTATATAATATAAATGAGGTAATGCATATACATCATTTAAATATTACATATAATAATAATAATAATAATAATAAATGATAGGATGATAACTTAAACAAAATAATTAAAAAAAACAAGATAAAGATATAAATAAATATTATATTGAAAATTTAAATGCCAGTTCAAATAATAAAAATACTTGCAAATTAAAAAAAAGAATGAGTTGAAACAACACTAGTAGCTTCGCCAAACACGATGCCAAACAGCCCGACTTCAGTAGCTTCCCCATGATGCCAAACAGCTTCGCCAAACATGACTTCAGCAGCTTTCCAGTTCCCACGACTTCTTCTTCAGTAGCTTCGAACACCACCGAAGGTTCGAAATCACCCAAAATCCTAAATCGAGCATTCGAACTCACAAATCGCAACCTCGGCAACACTCGAATCCCAAATCGCAACCTTGGCAACACCGAAATCACAAATCAAACTCCAATTGAACTCCAATAGCATGATCGGCAATCCAAATCGACGCTGGAAGCCTGGAACCCTAGATTTGAACTGAAGTCCACGATTCGAAGAGGAAAGATGTTCGGAAAAGCAGAAAGCTTCGAAGACGGCAAACAAAAAAGAAAAAAGGTGAGTTCCTCTCAGTTTGGGCTGTATTGTCTATAACGGCCATTACAAACCGATACACTACTGTTACCCGTTACGTAACGAGAGTAACGGGCTTTACAGTCGGGATTCTCTGTGTAACCGATATTGTCAAGCGTAATGGAATTGGGCCTTCAAGATACCGTTACGTAACGGCTGATCTATTACGTAACGGCCGTTTTTTAGAACCTTGAGTAAGATTGAAAAATATAAAATTAAAAATGAAAAAATTCATGGAATAGTAGGGGTTGCACCAATTGAGGATAAGTTGAGAGAAAATAGATTAAGATAGTTTGGACACATACAACGTAGACCAATTGATGCAGTAATAAGAAAAAGTCATAACATCATGATTAATGAAAACACTAGGAGGAGGGGTTGATTTAAATTGACATGGGATGCGGTATTAAGAAAATATATGAATCTATTAAAACTAACTGAAGATATGGCTCTTAACAGAGTAGAATGGCATAAAAAGATTCATATAGCCGACCCCAATTGATAGGGACAAAGGCTATGCTGTTTTGGTAGTTTTGCTCTAGTAATCCTCTCGGAGTGTTAATCCCCTGGTGTTGTGTGTGTCATACGTACAGAATAACTAGTCCTAGTTTATTTTCGTATTGTGATGTACGCCCTGTAGTGGATATATAACATCATATATACTGACGAGAATAACTTTAGTAAAAGCTTTATGCTCAAAATAGTAGTTGGTATTGCAACCTGCTTGCCTTTTGTTCCTTTCCATTGTTCATATCTCACTTTATAGAGTAGGTTGATGCTTAGATTCAAATATTTCCTTTTCTTAAAAAATCCATTTTTCTGTCATTGAAAATTTAGAGTCCTCATTTCCCGTAACTTTTTTTTTTTATTGGGAAGCTTCTTGGAGGTGGGACCCATTACACCCATTTTGGTTCAAGAGTTGCCGGTTTCCCTTTCTTATTTGCCACTTTTCTATTTTTCTCTCTCCTATTTCTTGCCTCTCTTTTGGTCTACTTTCTCTCGGTATATAACCTTGTATTGAGTGATATATGGGCCTTCAAACGTTGAATTTCGCAAAATCGAAGAACGAAGAAGTGATCTACGCGATGAGGGCAAGGACAACTTTTTCCATCGATTGAAATTTTATTGTGGTGACTTGGGATTTTCGGTTCTTCCTTCTCTCTCCAATTTTTTTTTAGCTTGGTTGAGGTCTATATTACATGAACTCAACAATATTAACAGAGTACCCCTGTTGACATGATTAGACACGGGTATGGGTGCGAGATATATGTTAAGTGTGGTTACTTTTTATCGGCCATGACTAAGATTTCAACCATGATAGAATAATAAAGATAATATACCAAAACTAGATATGTGACTTATAGTTATCATATGCAATAAAATTATTAAGGATGGAAACAAATTCCTAATGCGAGAAATCAATATTGATAAACTAATAAATACCTAAAGTTGCTGAAACATTGCGTTGTGGATTGCTCCTCGATTCATTTCTTAGTTCAGCACATTATAGTTTTTGTCATATTCACGCACTCGAATCTATTTTTTCGTGTACTTAGGCGAGTCAGTGTATCCTTAGTTTAAAGATTTCATTATTTATTGCCTAGATAACACTAGTACTCGATGCTCATACCTGAGTCCGTGTAACGTAGGTTGAGGTATATTTCTTTGCTTTAAGTGTAATATGAATTGGGATATATGTACCATGCTTAGTTTTATTGGATGGAGTTTCAAGATTTTTATGAAAATGCCCCAATATGTTAAAATTCTTCTATGGAGAACCTGCTCGGATTTTATGCTTAAATTAGCGAGATGTGACACGCTTTAGAGATTTCATGTAAAATTAAATTTGATTTGTTTTGATAAAAGCATATAGAATTTATTAGAAATTTGAAAAAAAGAAACTATATATATTGTGTAAGTTACGATATTGTATGTGTTATTATGTGTTTAAAATGATTTAAATGCATTATTAATGAATTGGTGGAAAGATCACATGGATATTAATTAAGGTGTTTAATGGTAAATTTGGCAATTTGAAAAAAAAAAATAAAAACATGCATGTGAAATTGGAAATATGGAAATTGTAGTGTGAGTGCTGGTCTTAAGTGGGAAAAGTGAAAATTTTGATATATTTGAAAATGTGTTTGTAGAAATAAGAAAACGGGTTTTTGGAACGAAATCAATATTTTCATGTGAGTTAATCTACAGATATTGTGTTTTCGGAACGTGACTTGATAGGGACAAGGGCTTGGTATGTTAGATTTATTTTGGGTGATTTAGGTTGTCACAAAGACAACAAGTGGGGTATGAGTTGGGTCTCGGTGAAAAATTGTTAACTCACCCGGGAGCAGGATTCTAAATTACCGTATCGAAAGACGTATTGATATCGGTGATACGGTCATGTATCGGTAGATATTGGACAATATCGGCCGATACATTGAAAAATATTAGTATCGGAGGCCCAAAATCCCGATACGTATCGACCGATACGATACGTAACGACCGATATTTAAAGCCTTGCCCGAGAATAAGGATTATTTGTTCCGTCGGGTTGTTAGCCTATTGGAATTTGGGTAGGGTTGCGTGAGTGTGTTCATGGGTGTGTTAAGTAAAAGTTGGTTTTTAAAAGATCAAGCATTCTTGAGAACGTTTAAATTGGGCATTGGATCTGTTAGTGTTATTTTTATCGGCATGCTTGCACACCATCTCATGCTACCTTTTTGCTAGTTTTCTACTGGGTTGTTTTGTTCTTACTTAACATTTTAGGTGTTAACGTATGGCCGTGGGCTTGGCAGAGCCGAGACATTTTTTAGGAATCTTGTACTTCCTTTTTGGACATTTGTGGGCCTAAGGCCATAATTGGATTATTATACGTTGTAAGGCCACAAGGCATAGATGATTTGTTTGTATGCATGTAATTGGATGGTAACATGATAAGGAAACAAGTGATGAAGATATGTAATTTTGTTTGGATCTCATGCTTAAACTTGTGGGATGAATGATGTTAAATAGGCTAATGTAATTCAAGGAGAGAGAGAGAGAGAGAGGGAGAGAGAGAGAGAGAGAGCTAAGGAATTGAAATTTCTCCACGCATTGGGAGAATCAAGTACCGGGTCTGAAGATATAGTTCTCTCGTTACTGGTCAACAGACAAATCGAACACGACGAAGTCTTACTCATGCGTAGACTGATTCGAATGCATATCTGAAGCTCGCAATAGCAGTGGCACTTCTTCTATCAAAGCCAGTCCAAAATCCGCCGTCTCATCCTGATCATCCATCGTCCTCTTCAAGAACTCGAGATTAGGGTTACGCAGCGAAAGGGGGTTTCACAGTTTCGAAGTGCGACTCCGCGAAATGGGGGTTTCACAATTTTGAAGAGCGACGTCGCGACTGGCTTTTGGCAAACAGTGAGTTGGCAATTGGAATTTTAGCACACCAGCGGGGAGACCCCTTTCTCAGCTAGGTATTTTCTTATTGTTTGCTCTGTTTAATGGGAAAGAAAGCAAGAAATAAAAGTGGCTCATTTAAAAAGTATACTTTAAAGAAATTTCATGCTACATTAGTTCGAAATCGATTGGAATCGAAGGGTTTTAACAATGGGTCTCTTAGAGAAAATTTTGAATATGATTTTGACGAAGTTGATCTGTGTGCTTATAAAGAGATTTGTATTTGCGGTAGTTTTAGCACCCCTGAAGCTCATGGGGCTCTTGATGATCGAACAAATGGCTTAGATTTGATCTCGCCTCAGTCAATCTCGAACGAGAATGGAAATGTAAATGGGAGTTGTCCTTTAACTCCCAATATTAGGTTTGATCAGATTAGTGATGGTGGGGCTGTTGTACAAAAAGGTAATATTATTGGTTTAGATGTGAGTGATCTCCAACCTGGTCTCATGGGTCTATGTCAGCTATTACTCTAGTCTAACCGAGTACCACTTCGGGGTTAAAACAGTCGGTTGATTTTACAACCCATTCAGAGGAGAGTCGAGTAACAATTAATACAGAGCCGAGTAAGGTGAATTCTTGATCTAACATTGTGAAAAATAACTCTTATTTTGATCAGATTGGTGGTAATCTTAGCCTCTTTGATGTTGAGTTTGAAAATAACGAGCTAAAAATTCCTCTTAAAGTTTTTAAAGATGGGTGTTCTTAATGGGATAATGCTTTGGTGGGGTTTTTCATGGATAGGAAACTATCTTTCCATAATGTTAAAAGTTTGGCGGAAAAGCTATGGAAGGACAATTTCAATGATGTCGTTACCCTTTATAATGGTTTTTTTATTTTCAAGATGAAGAGTAAATAAGCAATTGAAATAATTCTTGAGAAGGGACCATACTACTTTGGTAGCTAGCTAATTATTGTCAAGAAATGGTTCATGGGAATGCAATTATCTAAAAAACTGTTTTCTAGTGTGCCAATTTGGGTGAAATTTTATAATGTGCCACTTGAACTTTGGACTAATGTTGGATTAAGCTATGTTGCAAGTGTTATTGGAAGACCTTTATATCTTGATGAAAATACGAAAACCAAAGCAAGACTTACTTTGGCTAGAGTGTGTTGAAATTCAAGCAAATAAGAATATTCTAGATTCTTTCATGCTAAATTTAGGCTAATGGTCTTCTTATGAAGTTAGAGTGGAAGTGCCTTGGAAGTCTTTAAAGTGTATGATATTTGGTCACTCTAATAATTCTTGCCATAACGAGCCAAAGGTCACGAATTCTACATCCTTGTCCAAACAAGAATGGAAAGTGAAAAACGATAGAAGGATGAGCTCATATCAAGAGCCTAGTGAATGGGGAGAAATAAAATAGAAAAAATGGAAAGGTATTTCTAATGCTTCTTCACTTGATAAGGTTCTTTTCTCCTTGAATCAATTCAATGTGTTTGAATCTTGTATGCTAAAAGAGATGGAGGTGGTTGGTGGAAAGAGTGATGATAATATGTGCTCTCCAAGTATGGACATGCCGAATTGTGTTAGAGGGGAGGATATGGACAATTTCTAGGTAGATGTGATTACTAATCATTGCAATGCGGATTTGGAGAAGTTAGTTCAGCATCTAGCAGACTCCTCTCTGAAAGGGGGGGAGAAGTTGATTGCCTCTTTTGGAAGTATCTTTGGGCTTACTGTTCGTCGATCTACATGTTTGAAAATGCCTCCAAAATCCTTCTCAAATGAAAATTTTGTTGACCCTAGGACGACTTAATCTTCAAGTGTCGATAATAAGAAAAAGCTCCTGGAGAGAATTGAGAATCTTAAACTTGCTAAAGAAAAATTAATTCCTTTGAATAAGCCTAAGAAATCGTGCCTAAGTAAGAAAAAATAGGTTTTTTCTAGCTCTCGTTCTGTGAGAGTTTCTAGACTTGTTATGATTTTATTTTTGGTGGTGTGCTTTACCATCATTTTGTTGGCCCTTTGGGGGTGTATCGAGCTTCTTTGTATATTTTTATTTTTGGTTAATATACACTTAATTATCCAAAAACAATGGCTAATATGATACCATTCATTGCATGGATATATGCTTAGATAATATTTGAGATTTGATGAAAATGCTATGAGAAGTATGCAGATGTGGCCTTTCAACCAAAATCTTTTATTTAATAATGTTTAAAACTTATATGGTTGGTAGCACTTTTCTTGGGCCTAGGTTGGACCTTCTTAGCCTTAGGATTTTCCCTCTCGAGCAGGTTCACGGCTTTATTGGGATCTTGACTGCTCAAGTAGGTTAGGGCCCCTATTGAGATCCTAAGCGCTCTAGTAGTTTTCGAACCGCTCGAGCTTTGACTCGATAGACAATTTAGGCACATTTTTTGAGCTCCTAGCATTTGAGCACTCGAGGGTCTCCAGGCTACTCGAGCAAAAATATTCCACCATTAGCATTTAGACAAAATGGACGATATTGTCAATAAATAGAAGTATGTTTTGTTCATTAACATCTCAAAAATATTCAGCCATAGTTAAGGCAGTCAGACAAACTCTCATATGAGCTCCCCGCGGTTCATTCATCTGATAATAAATTAGAGCCACTTTTGATTCTGCAATATTTTGTTCATTAATCACTCTAGATTCTTTTATTTCCATGTAAAGATCGGTTCCTTCATGAGTATGTTCACCTACTCCGCCAAATACAGATACACCTCCATGAGCTTATTTTCTAGTAGGCGATACCTAACTTCAAACTAGTATAACTCCAAAAAAAAAAAAAGAAAAGAAAACTCCATTATACGAAGTTATGACAAAAATAGGGAGGATTATTTAGATTCTTGTTGGTTTCCTTCGCCCAATAAAACTGAAAACCCAAATTCTAATCACCGTTCGACCATGGATCATTATTATCATTGGATGTCGGATTTTAGATCTAAACTCTTGTTATTCGGATCCCTCCATCTCGAGTCTCAAAATACAGGGTATGACATATTTATTAATGTCTGCATAGTGTATTCCGTGTGACAATTCCATGTTAGTGTGTCTATATAGTGTCGTATCCTTTCCTGTGTTGGCGTGTTTGTATCAATGCTTCTTAGGTAGCAAGCTACACAATTATGTGTTTGCAAGCCGATGAAAATAGATTTTGCTATTAAGGCAACACAGTAATTCTTTCCAAAGGTTTTGGATAATGTTCTATAAATTTGTATTATTGTTTGATTAAAGGTGACTCTACAGTCGCAGTGTATTAGGTTGATCCTCAGTTTTTTGCTGCTGGGTTTTTTATCATCTTTTGGAAGAGAATTGTCTCTATACTAGAGAAATGCTTCTGAATCAGCTAACAAAAGAGCTGACTTTTGTACTAAATGAGGGGCCATTATAGCAACTGTTTGAGGCCATAAGTCAATGTTATCGAAGGCTGTTTGTTGGGTTCTAAATCGTGGTATCGACATATGTTTCAATATCGGTGATACAGACATGTATTGGCCAATATCGGACAATTGAGGTAAATATTTGTATCGAAGGTCCAAAATTCCCTTGCATTAAGGCCACTATTTGAAACCCTAGTTGGTTGGTTATGCTACTTAGGTGTACGTTCATAATGTTTTCTGTAGCAAGACTTCTTTTGTAGTTGTCCTCAGTTGTATTAAGAATGATTCCTCTCAGTGTTTCCATTCTTCTCTTCATCACTTATATAATTTGTTTTGCTTCTTACCAAATGGAAAAGAAAAGTAAATATCGGATAAAATGAAAAGTTTTCTACAAGATGCTGCACTTGAGACTTCTACAGAGTTGTTTCCTCTTTTCTATCTGTGTAATGATAACGATACCCCTATATCACTTATTCTTTATGCTGTACAAATTTGGGAAACTTGGCCACCCTAGGGTTCTAAAAGGTAGAAGACGGCTTATAAGGCTTCTTTTGATGGAAATAATGAGTTTTATCAAGCCAAAAGTTGGTGAAGCAGGATTTCTTGAATCACCTGCAGAATTTTTTCGAGACCAGTTATTTTACAGTATTATGAAGTAGAGTTAATTTGAATTTCATTGACTTAAGGTTTTTGGGGCTGAAAAGAGACCCCATCCCGCCCC
>JAOTRH010190228.1:0-11653 GCA_034768845.1 Heliamphora exappendiculata
GGAATGATTGGGTTGCTGGAAAGAAAAGAAAAGAAAAAGTACAGTGTATAATAAAAATATTAGTAAGTGTATAAAAATAATAAGAAAGTAAGAATATATCAAAAAAAAATAATAAGAATAATATCGTGGAAATAATAGGTAGATACAATTCTTTATTTTATTTGTATCTTATAGATAATATGTTGCAGGATGGTTTTGTGTTGTGATAGCTTCAGATTGATTTTTAATACTAAATTTTATATCGTTTTACGAGTGCACATTTTAAACGGTGAGTCTCATACATTAAATTACTTGATATATTTTTAAGAATTCTTATTTATTACTTGAAAATTTGAATGATTTGTAAAACTGATAATTTTTAGCTTGACCATGAATATTATTAAAAAATATTATTTTATTGTATTGCTGCATGATTATTGGTTCAAACAGTATTTTCGACCACTGCGGGATTTAGATACAGTGATTGAATAGTGATAAGGATGGGGTCATGGCCAGATGACCACGGGATGTTCATTCTTATTTATGATTTTAAGGGTCGCTCCCTTATGTACTGGCATTTGATCCGTTGAACAATATCATGTTATATACTTATGCAAATACGTTTTTATGTGATGATACATAGACATTTTGATGGTTACAGTTGATGCCTGAAAACTAACAGATGAAATTTGAACAGATTATTTTATAAAATGCATGAATTCACGATAAACCTGTAATTTAATATCTGAATACTCATACGAGTTTTATGCTTATGACGTGGTTTAAATTTATTTTGCAGGTAGTGGGGTGCTAACTTTTGTTTTTGTCTAGCTTTGGGTGTAACTTTTGTTTTTGAATATGTAAATCTGTTAGTTGGGTTTGATATGTATAGTAGGTTGTAAAATAGTTATTTGTAAAGCTCGAGTTGTGAGTTTATAAGATGCATTTTGAGTTATTTTATATAGTTTATTCTGAACTATATTTTGTATTAAAACGCTTATGTATGTAAAAATAATTTATGATTGTTTTTAAAATGAAATGAGAATCCATAAACTGCTTGGTTTAAAGAGTCTCGGGTGGACGATGATCCACTGGCCGGTTACAGTCCTTTTCTTGGGTTGGGACGTGACACAGTAGGTAGATGCTGTCGTGTTGGGTTCAATCCATCAAATAAATATAATTTATGGGACACCTCTATACAAATATTTAATATGAACTCACAATAGGTTCAAATCTAATATATCTAATATGATCTTACAATCGGTTCAAATCTAATATGAGCTAACAACAGATTCAATTAAGGAGAATTTTAAGGACTTAGGGCGTGGTAAGAATGGGAACTAAAGTTTGTTTTCTCTAACGTTTTAGTTTTAAAATTTTATAAGTGTTTATTAATCTTTTGGACCTAATTTATATGAGATTTTGCTCATTAGTCACAACAAATTATGCTACGATCCTTATGTTCTAATGGCATCTTTTTAAATTTTTATCGTTGAGGTTGTGAATTTGAGCTCCACGGTGAGTGGTTGAAATAATTTTTATTTTTTATTTTCATTATATTATGATAGTATAGGTTCGTGAAAAAAGTCTATGACAAATTATAAGGTGATCTTGAAATATTGTGTTAATGATGTTACGTTGTATTTTGTATATTTTTAGTACATTAAATAATTACTCATTATTCACGCTCTAATAGACTATTGTTATCGTTCTATTTTACAAAGTCAAAATTAAGTTCATGTTTAGAATGTCCAAAAGAAATTATTTTTAAGTGGTTTAGTTCTATTTTTAAAATTTAGATTATTTGGGGGAAAAATTAGGATAGTTTTATTTTTTTCACTTTTTATTAAAATATTTAATATATCTTTGTATTTTATTTTTTAATTATAGTATTTAGAAAAATGACATCATTTTTATTTTTGTAAATAGAATTAACTTTTTAATTGATGATATTAGAATCATTCATTTAAAGAAAAAATTAAGCGTTCAAAATGTTTATAAATTTTTTTAAAAAATAAAAAGAATTTAGTGAATTTTTAAAATATAGTAAGCAAACTCGCTTAAAAGTGAACTATTTTTTAAAAAAACAAACTTTATAGAAGCACCAAACATGGACTACAGTAGCTGTCAAATTTAGGAATGGTAACGGTAAATCACTTTCTGCCTCCCCACCTTTTCGCGAGGATCAGGAAAACTCCGCTCGATTGCGCCAGCGGCGGATATTAAAGAGGGTCGGTTACCAGACAAAGCAACAAACTGCGGGTTTAATGGCGGGTCAGGAGGCAGCCGCCCTTCAAACCATAAAAAATTTCCTAAAATTCAATAGATTATTCCATAAATAGAGAATACCATATTAATATATTTTGTAGTATGTCACTTAAAAACTTAATTAGTAATTAGTTTAAAAATTAATTTTTATTTTTTGTATTTTTAGTTAAAAAATTAAAATTAGTTTAAAATATATTGTTCGGTAATTTGATTTTTAAGTTAATTTTTTTTAAATTAATTTTTTATTTTTTATTTAAAGTGGGTAATTTTACTCTTTTGTATATTCGATATCAACAATCATATGTAATTGGTAACGATAGTAAATAAGTTATGAATAAAATAATTTATTTTAAATTTAATTTAATTTTTTAATTAAAAATACAAAAAAAAAACTAGTATCCAATCGGGGCCTTAATAATACCTGAAGCCGACCCACCGAAGTCTTCGGCACCTGTGGTCCGTCGTCACTTTTATCTGGCGGTTGCTTTTAATGCCATCGCACAATCATCCACACGTGTCGCTCCCACAGCACTCCAAGTACCAATCCTCTGTCGTGGGTCCCGCTTTCCATTTCCAACACCTCAAAAAGCCCCAACCTCCGCCGAGACGAGACCAGACGCGCCGCGCCGCGCCGGCTTCCACATCTAATCCCCTTCGAAACGCGTCGCTCGCTGGAGCTGGAGCAGTCGTCGTCAAACAAAACTGTCCGTATGACCGCCCACGTGAACGTCTAGACGTGGCGACCCTCCATTGGTTGCATGTCGATGTCGGTTTAACTGCTGCATGAAGTGGCGTGCGATCCGGGGGAAGAGAGAGAGAGAGAGAGAGAGAAGAGAGAGAAAAAGGTGTGAAATCTTGTCCACATTCCAGACCGTCAAAGAAGGGGGCCCGCCAAAAGCGGCCGCCGTGTTTCCACCTCCGTGCAACTTATTCAGAATTGGGGAAAAATCATTAAATTAGGGCATTAAAACGTATGGGGAAAGTGGGTGGGATGCATTCAGAACCACCGATGCCAAAATTTCAACTTAGTATTTTAGTATTATTATTAATTATTAATTATTAATATTAAATGAGGATGTGTGCGTGCGTGTATTTCAATTATAAAATTAATTACAGTTTATTAAAAAAAATTATCCATATAAATCCGTTTTTTCTGTGTATTTATTTTTAAAATTAGATAGTCAAATAAGTGTTTGTTAATTATGGTCCGACCCAAAAAAAAAAAGAAAAAGATTTATGCGGAAGAAGAGAGGGCAAGATACTGGTAAGAATGGCAATACCACGGGACGGCACATAGTAAGGCGGAGTTGGGGATAAGTTTTTTTATTTTCGTTTCTTATTTAATTGGGGTGAAAACAGATAAAAATGTAAAATAAAATAAAAAAAAAAATGGGACAAAAACGGAGATATTTCGGTAATAATTTTTAAGATTTTAAGAGAGTGGTATTAATAAAAATTATAGATAATATAATAAATAAAAAATAGTAATTAATGAATTAATAGAATTAAAATGATAAAATTTAAGAATAGAAAAGAAAAACTATAAATGAATATAATAGTTTAATGCTTTAGATTTTTTATATTTTAAAAATATATATTTTATATATGTATTCATATTTTAAAAATATTTATTTTATATAATCGAGAACGGAGCAGAAAAAAACGAGACAGAAAAAATTTGTACATAGCGTAACATGGACGTACGGGTTCAGGACGAGTAAAATTATCATCTCTAGATTCTGATAAAAACAAGATCTTATTTAGCTTAATTGTCAACTAGCTTAAAAGTTATTATTTAAAATTTTTTTATGTTTTTAGCTAAAAAATTAAATTTAATTTTAAATAGTTTATTTTGTAACTTAGTTTTTAAGTTAATTTTTTTTAAAGTTGGCTGTTTAGATAAAAAAAAATTAGTTTTTTTATTTTTTTTGTTTAAAGTCGATAATTTTACTACTTCTGAACAAATTATATATATATTTATATTTATCCCAAAGAGGCAGTTGTCGGAATGATATATTAAGAATTTAATTGGCAACCAGTTTAAATTATATTTTTTTTAATTTTTAATTAAAAAGTTAAATTAAATTTAAAATAAGTTCTTTCATAAATAAATTTTTAAGCAACTTTTTATAAGTTGATTATTAAGTAAAAAGTTAATTTTTAATTTTTTTATTATTTTTTATTCAAATTAAACAGTATTGTTCTTCTATAGTAATTGATAATAAAAAAACTATATATAACTAGAAACGTGGAGAAAAGTTTTAGAATCAAAAGAGTTTCGAATAAATAAAAATAAAATTAAATATATGAAATATAATTTTAACCATAATATGAGTATAAAGAGTGAAAAAGTAAATATTTAAAATCAAAATATACCTAAGAATGAATATTTTTGTTATCTAAATTCAATAATTAACAAAAATAGAAATGTTGCAAATGATGTAATTTATAGAATCAAATCTGATTGGCTCAAGTAGAGAAGTGCTTTCAAAGTTTTATGTGTCCAACGGATACCGACAAGATTAAAATTTTTTTTATAAGACAACTATTAGACCAACGATTTTATACGGGGCAGAATGTTGAACTGCTAAGAAAGATTACATAAATAAAATAAGTATTGTGAAGATGAAAATGTTAATGTGAATGTGTGGTAAAACTAGAAAATATAAAATTAAGAATAAAAAAATTGTGAAATGATAGGAGTTGCACCAATTGAGAACAAATTGAGAGAAACTAAATTAAAATAGTTTGAACACATACAATGTAAATCAGTTGCTGCAGTAAGAAAAAACGACAAAATCATAAGTAATAAAAATGCTAGGAGAATGGGTAAGTATATCAAAACTAACTGTAGATATGACTCTTAACATAGTAGAATGGCATGAAAGAATTAATCTAACTGACCCCAATTAATTGAGACAAAAGTTTAGTTTAGTTTAATTTAGTTTAGTTATAGTTGACATTGGTAGTGGGTATTATTATTTTTTAATGTGTGCAATTTTTAATAAAATGATCTAAAAATTATATTTTCATTTGAATTTTTGACGTTTTAATTTTTTAAATTTTTTAGTAAATGAGTTTTATGTTATTTATTGCGTTTTTAACCAAAAACTCAAAAAGCCTTAAATTGCTCCAATCAAGCTCTAAGTGGTTTGGAAGACAACTAAAATGACTTCAAAGTTAAAAATAGTAACTTACTTAATGGCCCGTTTGGGTAATCTTGTTTATTTATTTATTAATTTATAAGTTAAAAAATAAGTCACATCATTTGAGTAGTCAAATAAATTAAAAACTAAATAAACAAATAAACAAATAAAGTTATTTGAGTAGTCAAATAAGCAAATAAGCTCATTTGGATAGCCAAATAAGTAAATAAGCTAAATTATAAGTTAAATAAGTTCGTTTTGGTAACCAAATAAACAAATAAATAAATAAACTCGTTTGAGTAACCAAATAAGCAAATAAATAAATAAGTAAATGTAGCCAAACAAAGTAACTTAAATACTTTTTAACTTATTTACTAATAAACAAATAAACAAGGGTAGCCAAGGCCAATATAAATATCCTCCACGACAATTTCACGTGATTAATTAATTTTTACCATGTCTGTTACAATCTTGACCATCTTTTTGTGAATCCTCTTTTTTAAATTTTATATTGTACCAAAAAAATAATCAAATTTATATAAAAGGCCAAATGCACTTAAATAAAATTACTTGAATTTTAAAGTTTTAAAAATTATTTTTAATAAATAACAGAAATTATTACATGATTTAAAAATATAAGATAAAAATTAAAACAAACTGTCTTTCACAAATTCTAATATAAAAAATTTAAAACTACTACTAAAAAAAACAATACACTTCATAATACTTATTGGTAAACAAGCCATGATTTAAAATCATGTGTGTTGTCATAAAATAAGGCCTTTATATGAGCTTACACTTTTATGTGTAAGAATTATTAGAGACCTGCAAAAAAATATTTTCTTTCCATTTTTATTATCTTCTTGCTTGAGTTTTAGATTTATAAAAAAATTTACAAAGTGAGAGAAACTGAAAAGTAATTTGTATAGTAATTAAATTAATTAATTATTTATTTTTCATTTACTTTCTTTTATACTTTACTCTTGATAAATTCAAGATTTAAACACACTCTTATTTATTTTTAAATTTTTATTTTATTTTGCTCCCATGTTGAAAGTGAAGGCAACGACGTTGCTCATAGATTGGCATCAATAGCTAGAGCTTCAGATGGTTTGCAAATATGGATAGAGGAGGTGCCGGACTCTCTTAACAGGTTAGTTCAAGTTGAAACTCCTTGCTGAGGGTGTTTTTGGTAGCTTCAAGGTTATTTATAACTCATTACTTTAAAAAAATTATTCAACTAAGATATCTGTAACACCTTGACCTTTCTCATGGTAACGATATTGTCCGTTTTAGATAAAATTCTAATGATTTTGTTTTCCTAAGAGGTCACCTATCTTTGCATTATTCTAGTGTGAGTACGCTTAACTTAGTTATGCTAGGATCTTTACCACTTGAAAAAAGACATCGTTACTATGTAGGGGTCTAAGATTTTTCATTATAACGTAGGAACTCCCTATCATTTTTCGATGTGGGCCTGCTAGTCCTTATTGACCCGCCCACTTAGTAGTCCGCCTACATAACACGCGAGACGGCAGTGACCCACACTCGGAGGAGGGGAGAGTCGACTCTGATACCACTTGTAACACCCCGACCCCTCTCATGGCAACCATATTGTCCGCTTTGAAAAAAATTCTTATGATTTTGTTCTTCCTAGGAGCCCACTCATTTTTGCATTACTCCAGCGTGAGCATACTTAATTGAGTTCTGCAAGCATCTCTACCACATGAAAAATGTCTCGTTGTTTTGTAAGGGTCCAAGAATTTTCTTTTATAATCCAGGAACTCCCTCTCAATTTTTTGGGTTATAAAAAAAAAAAATTTGGACCCCTACATATCGATGAAATATTTTTTTAAGTGGTAGAGATTCTTATAAAACCCAGTTAAGCGTACTCATGTTAGAGTAATGCAATGATGGGTGACCCATTAGAAGAACAAAATCGTGAGGGCTTTACCCATAGCGGATAATATCGTTGCTATGAGAATGGGCGAAATATTACAAGTAGTATCAGAACCGACTCTCCCCACTTCCGAGTGTGTGAGCCATTGCTGTCTTACATGACATGTGGACATGCTATTAAGTGGGTGGGTCGATAAGGACTAGCAGGCTACTGCACGGAGACGTGCAACCCTAAAGGGGGTGGATTGTGATATTCTGGTATCCTACATCAAAAAAAGAGATGGAGTTCTTGGGTTATAAAAGAAAAATCTTAAACCTTTCTATAGCAACGAGGCATTTTTCCCAATGTGGTAGAGATCATAGCAGAACTATATAGTTAAACGTGCTCACACTGGAGTAATACAAGGATATGTGACCTTTTAAGAAAAGATATTATAACACTCCAATCTTTTTTTAAAACGAATAATATCATTAGCATAAGAAAGATCGGGGTGTTATAATATCTTTTTCCCCACACTACTGTCTTTTATTTTTTGATGTCATGTGATTGATTGGATTATTAGTAAAAGATATAAAATTTTAAAATATAAATAATTTAATAGGATTGACAATAAAAAAATTATTAATACCACATTCTCTCAAATAGAGTCATTGGATTTTTGACTTAAAATTGGCTTATTGCCTTCTTGATCCAAAGCCACAGAAAAATAAAAAATGGTTGTTAACGTTGCCTTATTATTATTTTTGCTTAAATGACTCTTAGGTTTTTATCTTTTTTGCTTATTAAAAAAAATTATATATATATTTTAAAAGTATTATAACTAGTAATAGCATATTTATTTTTTATAAAAATTATATTATTAGAATATAATCTTTGAGATGTATCAAACAAAATATGTATTGAATATTAGATTATATAAAAGTAAAAAAAAATATTTTTTTCAATGATAATTTTTAGCATAAATTACTTTTTAAAAAACTTAATTTTAAGCTGAATTACAAAATAAAGCCATATCATGCATCCCACGTTTTGTAAATAATTATTCAATGAATATATACTTCTTCAACTACTTATTTCATTGAAATATGAAAAAATAAGATTATATAAAATATGTTATCAAACCTAGGTGTGTGCGGGATGCACAAGACACTTAAAATAAGATTTTATTACACTAAACCCAACCATTTTTTTTACCATACAAGTTTAATAGCACAATTTTTCTTTTGTAAAATGTCTACGCACGTATTTAATTTTAATTTTTAAACATTAAAATGTTATTAATTTTTGAGAAATTTTGACAAAAATCCAAATATCAGTCGAAATTTAAAAAAATGGTCATATCAAACTTTTTTAAAAATAAAATTAGTCCCATAACATTAATATTTATAAAAAAATACCCATAAATTATCTTTAAAAGATTACATTGACCAGATCACTTCCTAAACATGAATTAAAAATCACGTCTAAAAATTGTCTCTCAAAATCTCACACCACGATTACTACAATTCTAATTCCATCGTTGTCTTCATCTTCCATTGTTGTCGTCGCCGTCATCGCTAATTGAGGCGTCACTGTCATCATCGTCGCTACTGTCATCATTGCAACGTAAATACAACTGATAAATGCATTAGTTGATAGTCTGCTTTGTATTTTTTTCCTAATCTTGTATTATAAACTTAACTGATAAATGTATCAGTTGATAGTTTGCCTTATATTTTTCTAATCACTGCAGCATAAATACAATTAATAGATGTATTAGTTGATAATTTGCCTTATACTTTCCTTCGATTCTGTATCACAAACACAACTGATACATGTCTCGATTAAAAGTTTGCGATGGAAGAGGACGGAGAAAGAAGACATCGAAGTGGAGGATGACATCTTACTTTCTCGGTAAATTATTTGCACGCGAGGAGGACGAGGATGAAGCCGACAAATGTTTGGGTGGTAGTGGAGGGGCAAACGATAATGATGGAGAAGGACGGACATGAAGTCAGTGGTGAGGGGCGCCACAACGGAGGTGGTTCGTGTCAGTGGCGAGGGGCTGTGGTGACTGTGAAGAGTTGAGAGAGCTTCAATTTGAGAGAGAGAGAGAGAGAGAAAGAATACTATTAGGATAGGAAATGAGAAATATAGTAGCGACGACTAGAGTTCAGATTTTTTAAATTTAAACTTTAAATATGATAAAAAAATTAAATATTTTAAATAGGAATAAATCAATCATAAAATTTTATCCGAATTGATGATAGGACTAAAACTAATAAAATAAATATGGTATGCC
Organism: Heliamphora exappendiculata; assembly: GCA_034768845.1. Classification (NCBI taxonomy): domain Eukaryota; kingdom Viridiplantae; phylum Streptophyta; class Magnoliopsida; order Ericales; family Sarraceniaceae; genus Heliamphora; species Heliamphora exappendiculata. The sequence continues at coordinate 9,575 of JAOTRH010190228.1, forward strand.
TAAAATTTTTATGAGATTTAAAAAAAGAATTAATCCTTAAATTTTCTCTAAATTGTAGTTTTTTTTTTTGATGAATCTAAATTGTAGTTAACAAGTTCATATTTCATAAAATTAAAATTTGTAACACGCTTAATGAACTCTATTCAATAAAATCTATATAAAAAATTCTAGATATTATATTTAGAGTTTTGATAGAATTAAATTTATCTATGAAAGAGAAATTATTTAAGGAATTACCGAATTAGTCCCAGATGTTCTTAGATGTATATATAACATGCCTATAAAATAGTTTTGAAAATTTTAATTCTATCATCAAGATAAATGTGTTAAATTTGCATAGGTAAATTTATCGTTATAGCTGTAATTACTCAAAAAATACTAAATTAATACTGAATGTTATATATATATATAAATATAATATTGAAAAAAAACAATGATAGACATATTAAACTTGTAGAGTTAAATTCATCTCTCCAATTATTGTTACTGAAAAATTATCAAATTAATCTTTAAATGTTGTGAAGAATATATAACTATGAAATTAGTTAAGTGTTTCAAAAAATTAAATACTAATGATGAGAAAAGAATCAAATAAAAAATAAAATAAATTAACACTTATTAAAAATTCAAAATAACATTTTCGTACATAAAAAACTAATGAAATATTATTGTTATTTGTGTACAAATATTTATAAATAAAATTTTAAATTTAAATTATTATTGTTGGAGTCAACCCAATAAGAGAAGGCTGGCCCACAGGCTGAAGACCATACCTAGTGGAACGAACTAGTGTAGTCGGAGGACCTGCCACAAAATTTAAGGTCAGGTTGGCCCGACCCTTTAAGTTTGGTCGAATGCACATTGGAGGTTCTGGCCGAGACAAAGACACATTTAATTCGAAGGGATAGCCGGTGTTAGAGCGTTAACGTCAATACCACCTCCGTATGCCTCTGCATTGTATGAAGACTAACGTGACATAAAGCAGTCGAGTAGCACGTTGGCGTTACAAAAGACATTGCCGACAGTCTTCAAAAGGAGAAAAGGGCATTTTCTGCCAAGGACTGGCATGGAGAATTTCTCTTTTTCTCGCCAAATCCCAGGTCGACGATTCCCACAAGGGCCAAGCACGAAGAGTCACCATTTTCTCGCCAAATTCCACACGATAACACTATAAATACCGAACTAAAATACATATACTCAATCTCTCTTACCAAAATTCTATTAAATTCTCTTTAGAATTTTAAATATTCACCTTATAGTCGACTGACTTACGCATTAGAGGGGTTTTTCGGTTAAGCTCGCTGGCCAATCTTATCTCTGTTTCTTTGTGCATGAGCGATAAGCCAACGAGCCCAAAAATTCAGGCCTAGTTCATTCATTTCCTTTTACAACTAATCTCACTCCTACATAATTGCCCCTCACAATTACATATCCATGAGTTATTATTTTATTTAAAATAAATTAATTGACTTTAGGCAATTTACATATGATATAATGTTTTTACACATTATTTTAAATAAAAAGTCTTGATTTTTAACATTTATTCAACATTTTTACTAATGTTTGTTAACTTTTACATATAGTGTCAATTTACTTATCATACAATTTCTATTTTAAATAATTTTTTTATCAGTCTTTTTAAAATAAAAGGTGGCAATTTTTGACATTTATTCAACATTTTAATAATGTTTCTTAACTTTTATCTTTTATTATTTTTTATTATTATTTTTGTTATTATTGTGTTATTTTTACAATAATATAATTAATCATAAAATCATTCTAAGTACATAAATATAATTAAAAATATTAACTTGGGTAAATTACATTAATCTCCCTGAAATTTCTGACAAAAACACTGACCTCCCATGTGATTTTAAAAATAGCACTAATCTCCCTCTAGGTTTAATTTTAACATCAAACTAATACAACCGTTAAAATTTTTAACGAAAACCACCATCATCACCACGAAATCACCAAACACCCCAAAATTATTCTCAAAATCACCCCACACCTCAAAACCACCGCCGCCGACTGCCGACCCCCACTCCGCCGAGAGAGGAGAGAAAGCGAGAGAGCAGA
>JAOTRH010190239.1:0-11653 GCA_034768845.1 Heliamphora exappendiculata
GCCCTGGGTGACGAAGTGGAAGCTGGTCCCGCCCTCCATCTCGATCGGCTCCCGCTCGTGGTGCGTCAGCACGTAGACCGGCGCGTGGTACGGCGGCTCCGGTCCCCACCACCCGTCCCAGTCCTCGTCCCACTCACCGCGGATCGGCCCGAACATGTTCCGCCCCATGACGTAGGCGCCCCGCGGCCGCATCAGCCAGCCGGCGGCGGTCCCGTCCTCCTCCGTGGCCCGCTCGTCGCCGAGGTGCCAAAGATGCACCTCTTTGCCCCCGACCCCGAGCGGGTTCTCCATGCCCTGATCTGGCCCGGCGACGAAGCCGTCCAGCGAGATCGACATATGGCAGGTGGTGTCAGGCATGAGCGTCCAGGCTCACTCTAAGGCGCTCCGGACCGGCGTGCAGATCACGGTCGCTTCGGCTTTGATCTCCCCGTCCGATCCGTAGGCGCCGACCGAGTTCTTCGGCAGGGATCGCGCTCGCCGCGAGGGCGGTGCCGCCGTCGAGGAGGAGGAAACTGGCGATCGTGGACATCACGTTCGCTTAGGTGAGGTCGCCGCGGATCCTCTTCTGGGCTCCTCCCGGACGATTTGGCGGGATCTTATGAAGACCGAGTCCCGTCTACGGGGACCCGATCCCCTGGACCGGGTGGCACCACCTGAGACGATGTAGGCATGTCTCGATACCCCATCCGCGGCAGTGGCGGGAACGTGCGGCCGGAGAAACCCGGCGATTACGTCGGCTTCATCGGCTGTGACCAGGTCGGCTTGCTCCCGGTGCGGATGGCCGCGTCGCGACGAGCGCTGCGCGTCGTCTGTCCCCACTGCGGCGATCTGCACGTGACCTCCGACCCGATGCCGCGGCTCCGCCGGCCAGGCGAGATCGTCACCCTGATCGAGGACGGCATGCCGATGGAGGTCTCGATGCCGGCGGGCGACCCAGACGATGCCGAGCTCCCAGAAGACGAGTAATCGGCGTCGCGACGAGCGCCGAAACTGACGGGGGGAGCCACTTGCATCGGCTCCCCGTTTAGTGCCGGAGGAGGGACTCGGACCCCGACACGCGGATCATGATTCCGGCGGGGGGCGGTCTCCGAGGTTTGCGGCTGATCCCGCCTTTCGCTTTTCAGACCTTGCCCGGGTGCAAGAACGCGGCGAGGCGATCACAATTAAAACTGAAAGAACGAGTGAGGCTGTGGCCGTCGCGTACCGCCTTGACAACCGCTGAGGCTCCTCCGCTACCTCATCGGTTTGTGCCCGGGGCAGAGGCGGTAGGCGTTCGCCCAGCTAGTGCCGAGGCGGCGGGTCCTGAAAACACGGTCACGACCGTACGTCTTCCCAGCCTTGCTCTTCGCGACGAGTCGAAAGTGGTAGGTGGTCGTCGGAGCTAGACAATCCATGGCTTCTTCGACTTCAGTCGGTCCGGTAGTCCCGATTGGATCTTCCAGCGAAATCCTTGAGAAATGGATCCCGTACTTCTCGGAGGCTCCAACTTGGAAGTACCAGACGGTTTCAAGGCCGTAGGGGTCGATTTCCCCTGCGAAGATCGCTTCCGATCCTCCGATTGCGTACGCATAGACGGCGCGGACCGTCGGTGAGGTGGAAGGTTCGGCGCCGGACGACGGACTCGACCCGAGCAAGGCGGTTGCTAAGACCAAGAGCCCGAGAATGGAAGCTCTCAGGCGCACGGGCAGAAGGCTACCCATCGCCGGCGCCGCTCCATCTCGTCGGTCAGCTCCATCGTCTGCGCCATCTCGGCCCGCCTCATGGCCTGGCCGAAGGGGACCGGCTCGATCGTCACCGCCACCGTGTGTACCCTCGCGCTCCGCACCAACAGTGGCGCGAGGAAGCTCGGCCCGACCTCAGAGCGTGGACCAAGAGGAGATCCAGTAGGTGTCGTGGAAGGTGGCGTCGGTCCGGTGGCGCGACCACTCCAGCTCGCGGAGTTGGTCCGCGACCGATTTGTCTGCCTTACGGGGAGCCTGAGACCGGGCGGCCATCCTGCGAACATTCAGGAGGTCTTCTGCAGGCGATGGCCGCCAGCATCGATTGACCGCGAGATCTCGACCTAACCCGCAGCAATCCCTTCTGATTCGCCGGGAATTGGTTCCGATTCGTTCGGGATCGAGATGAAATGGATCTTCGGTCCGACCCGGTGGCCCGTCTTCGGGTCGACCCACCTTGCGATGTAATAGCCGTTCACAGGTTCTGGGATCTTTCCGGACGCCACCCGGATGATCCAAGCATTCTTGGTGGGCTGGAATCTCAGGCGCTCGCTCATGCAGGTTTCCCGACCGCGTGGGGGCCGGACGCAAAGTCTGTAGCGACCTCCGTTCTCGAAACTCTCCAATTCGAAGTACGGAATCCCTGAGACGCCCATCGCGAGTCGGGCGCAGTACCCCGTTTCAGACCCAGGGTCCGTGCACCCTCCATTCAGCGTTTTCGGGAAGAAGGGTCTGGCCGAGGCCGCCGGCGGAAGCATCAGGGCCACGAGGAGGACAAGGAGAGATCCGATCCGCTTCATCGTCTGCGTTCTACCCGATCCACCATGGGGGCAGACAGAGGCCGGCGCGGCCGTCGCTCACAGTCCGACTATCCCTGAGGGCGCCTGCGGGAGGGGTGATTTTGCCACGCACGACGTCTACTCGAGGCTCGCGTATCGGGGCACGCACTACGCTCATCACATGCGCAAACGTCGGATCGTCATCGGGCTCGCGCTCGCGGGGATGACCGTGGGATTCGGTGGCTACTTCCTCGTCAGCAGCCTGCCCTTACTGGCATGCCTCGGCGCCATCAGTGCCCTCGGGCTCGTGGTCGCCTTCGTGATCGAGCCGGACCGTGGCTGGTACGAGGCTGACGACCTCAAGCGCGCCGACAGGCCCGAGGAGCACCAGATGTCGGAGGGACCTGAGTCGCCGTTTCAGAGCTAGCACTTCGTGTCGGCAGAGCCGGCGGATGTTGACCTGGGCGACGAGGAGCCGGTTGAACCCTTCGGATTTGGCTCCCCGTTTAGTGCCGGAGGAGGGACTCGAACCCCCGACACGCGGATTATGATCGCGTGCCACCAGATGCGGAAGCTTCCGGCTGATCGGTGATCTGAGAGGAATCGATGAATCGGGTTCGCGCCATCCCCGCTCCCCGGCAGGACGACTCACGGATCGTCATCCTCGGCGTCGTCCTCTGGCCGAACAAGATCGCACTCCACGCGGTGGTCGAATCCGACGCCGAGGAAATCGCCGACGGTCTCCAGGAGGAGGAGCAGTTCGACATGTTCGAGCTCACCGACGACCTGGGCGGCACCTACAAGTCGAACGGGGCGGGCGGGAGGTCTGACGACCACGTTCAGGAGCACCGGGTCAGGTACGAACCCGGCGTCCCTCCCGAGGCGACCAAGTTGAATGTCACCGTCTGGGTCCGCCACGAGGTCTACCGCCGCATCGTCATCCCGCTCTGAGAGTTGGACAAAGGCCATCACAGATCCGGAAGGAAGGCCCTGACCGTCTTGACCTTGACCGCCGCGAAGGTCCTTCTCCTCTGCGGCGGGGTTGGCGCGACGGCCGCGGACCCGACACCGAAGCCTCCCAGGGTCTGGTCTGGCCTGCCGATCGAGATTCAAAAACCGCCGTCGTTGTACAGGGATATGTCAGACCATGTGGCCAACGGACCATCGCCGATTTCGAAGTAGGGACAACGACCTTCTACGGCCTCTTTTCCGAACCGAGCGAACGCGAGCCCACCGGGTACCGGACCTACGGGATAGCTGAATCGATTCCTGGGCTCCGACCCCACACGACCTACCATTTCCGCCTGGTCGCCCACAGCCGAGGCGGCACCACCTACGGCAAGGACAAGACGTTCAGGACCGGCCGCGAGCGGACCCGACGTCAAGGACTGGCGATCAGGTCTCGGGCGATCCGAAGTAGTTCGCCGCTCTCTTCGAGGTCGTATTCGCGGCGACGGCTACCGGCGGAACCGGATTCTCTCTCGCCGCCTGTCCGCGGCGGAGGATGGTGCGGGATTGAACGGCCTGGCTGCTCCTCGCCGAACCTGGCCGGCGGCCGAGGAGTGACCACGTGAACGAAGCGGCCGTGCCGGGTAGTCGACCGCCCATGCGAACGGTCGTCCCATCTGCATGCGTGCTCGGCCTCCTTTGCCTGGCTGGCTGTGGCGGCGGGCATCGAACGGCCGCGGACGGTGGCTCGGGTCTTGACAAGAATTCCGGTGATGGCCTGAAAGGTCGACTCGAGAGCAAGATCCGATCCCGAAACGGGCCCGACGCAGTCGGCTGCCTCACGGCGCCGACGGCGCGGTCGGGACCCGAACAGATCTGGAAGTGCGAGATCGTCACCGCTTCAGGCGGGTTCAGGCTGGCCGTCGATGTCCGCGTCGATCCCGCTACGGCCGACTACTCGGTCGTCGGTTGTCGAGGGATTCCGGAGCGGGGCCAACTGCCGCCTCGGGATACCTGCGCGACGAGGTTCAGATGACCTGGGTGGGCGTCAGTCCCCTCCGCGGTCGGATCCTGGTCGCCTTCTTCGCGATGGGTCTGGCCGCGCTGTTCGCCTCCTCGGCGAGCGCGGCGAGACCGATGGTCTACGCATTGCCGAAGGCGACTCACGCGAGGTCGGTGGCCGTGGCGCCCGACGGCACGGTCTGGTTCGTGCCGCAACGCGGGACCCAATGGGACGAGATCGCAGGGGAATAACCCGAACGGGCAGGAAAGGGTGAAGCGATCATCGTCAGTGTCGGCCCCGAAGGCACGGTGACCGAACACGAAATCGCGGGATTCGAGTCGCTGCAGAGTCTCGCGATCAGCCCTGCTGGTCAGATCTGGCTCGCCGGTTACGAAGGCTCCTACACCGACCCACGACGGCGGGAGATCGGACGCCTGTCGCCAACGGGAACCCTCGAAGCGGTCTACCCCGCTGGCCGCGGAGGGTCGATCCGCTCGCTTGTCGCGGGCGATGAAGGAGCCTGGTTCGTGCGCGAACCCCCGCGCGAACACGGGCCACCGACGATCGAGGGCCTGTCCGCCTCGGGTGTCGTGCGGCACGTCGGCACCCGAGGGTGCTCTCCCGTGAGGATCGCGGTCGGATCCAAAGGGATCCTCTGGTACACCGAAGCTTGCACCGCCGGGGGGCGCCGCGCCCGGACGTTCGCGGTCGAGCTGCGGGGAACCCGCGAAATAGCTCGGTACAAAATCGGGAGCTCAAGGCCCACCTCACTCAGGGTCGCCAGCGACGGCACCGTCTGGATCGGCCTCGACCCCCCATTCGACTCCGTCTATTGGAAGGTCGCTCTATTGGAAGGCCGCTCGGATCACCGCGGGCGGCGACCTCGCGGAATACCGGATCGGCGGTTCTGCCTACTACCCCGTGGCGATCGGCCCGGAAGATCGGCTCTGGTTCCAGACCGCGATGCCCGGACACGGCGGTGAGCCTGCGCTGAACTCGATCGGAGTCGCCGGGGACATCGGGACCGCGGTCTGCGCCGACCCCACCTGCTCGCTCGAAGCGACGGGGATAGCCACTGCTCCCGACGGGAGTCTTTGGTACGGCCTGAGAAGGCAGAATCTGAACATGGGGGGTGGGGGGTCCGGCATCGCGATCGAAAACGAAATCGAAAATGAAGCCGGCGCGATCGCGTACCTGACCCTCAGATGACGCAGAATGGAGTGCAGAATCGGCCATCGCGGCCGCGCCGGTCGATCGCGCGACCGATCCCTTCTGCTCGTCGGGCGGTTTCAATCGACACCATGCGCTTCGCCCGCCCCGCACTTCTTCTTGCCTGCCTGGTGCTCGGTCCTTGTTCGTCCGCCGTGGGCGCCGAATCGTCGGCGACCGCCATGCGACCTCCACCGAAGGCCAAGACGCTCGGTGCGGAGCCTTCCGGCAAGCGTCAAGCCCTGATCTTCGGCTACGTCAAGACCTATCGGAGACTGACGACCTGTCGGATCGAATTCGGCCGGACGAATTCCTACGGGAGAGTCGCCAACGACCTCGAACACCCGTACGGCTGGAACGAAGTTTCCTACACGGAAGTGGAAGGGCTGGCCGAACACCTGCTCCCCGACACGACCTACCACTATCGCGTGGTCGCGTCGAACAAGGCCGGAACGTCCTTCGGGCGAGATCGGACCTTCCACACGGACGCGGCAGGCGTGGTCCGCTCGACGGCGAACAGGCCGAATCCACCTTCGGTCTGGTCAGGCACCCCATTGGAGGTGCGCAGCACCTACGTCGTCCTCGCCGGCTGGGTCAATCCTCATGGCCAGCAGGCGAACTTCTATTTCCAGGTGGGGACGACCAAGTCCTACGGCATCGAACCTGAACTCAGCGACGAAGAACTTCTCTGGGGGTACAAGAACACCGAGGCGGTTGAAACGATCTCGTTCCTCAAGCCCCGGACGACCTACCACTTCCGCCTTGTCGCCCATACCCCAGGTGGCACGACCTACGGCAAGGACAAGACGTTCAGGACGGCCGCGAATCGACCTGACGTCGAGCGCTGGCGATCGGGTCTCGGGCTATCTGAAGTAGTTCGCCGCCGCCTTCGAGGTCGTATTCGCGGCGACGGCTACCGACAGAAAGTTCGAGGGCGTCGCAGATACCGATCGGGGAGACCTGCGAGACCCGGGCGAGCTCCCCGTCTCTCCCGGTCTTGAAGAAGAAGAGGAGGGTTCTCGCTTTGAGAACTTCGGGTCCGCAGCTCGCCGGTTCGAACAGCTGAAACGCCGGCGCATGGTTCACGGCTCTCCGAAGCCTGGCGATCAGGCGCCGATCGGAGGTGTGGGCGTGCAGGGTTGGCCGAGGCTATTCGTCGACGACAAATCCCCCGGAGGGGTAGCTTCCGAGAGAGACGTAACGACTCCCGGGAGGAATCCGGGCGGCCGGGGATCGTGGGAGTTCCCACGACTCGTTCCGCGGCATAGCGCTCGATCCAGAGCTCGGACTGGTTCCGCAGGGCCCCCTTCACTCGATCGAAGGTAGCGGCGGTTGCGGTCACGCAAGAGGCTGCCGCCGGTCCGGCTCATACCGTCACAGGACCATGAAAGAAACGGTAGCGACCGTCCTGCGGAGAGTCACGGCATTCAGGCGTACCCTCGCCAACCTCGGCCGCGGGACAAGGTTGCTCGCTACCGCGGTCATCATGGCCGTGCTCTTTGGCGTCACGGCCCTGGCCAGTGGTGACTGGTTGAGCGCCGGGGCCGCCTACTTCGGTGTCTGGATCATCTGGTCGGTAAACGCGTGGCCAGAGCAGGTCCGGGAGGCCAGCCCCTACGCAGCCGTGTTCGGCGGGCTAGTTCCCGTCTTCATCCTCCGCGGCAAGCATGTGGACCGGGAGTTCTTCGTGCTCGCCGCTGAGGTCATCCCACTCTTGTTTCTCGCCATGGTCGCGGGGAACAGCTTCTCCCTGATCGACAAACAAGAACCGGACCGCCGGATCAGAACGCTAACCGTCTATTTCCTGATCCTGGGTGAGGGGTTCAGCCTCTACGTCCTGGCGACCCGGGACGAGTCGTCCGGTGCTCTCGGATGGTCGGTCGGCGCGCTTGTCGCCGCGGCCGTTTCGATCATCAGCGCGGCGGTGGGAGGAGGGGACGGTGGGGCCGGCCCCGCGGGTTCTGGAGACGGGGCCGGTTAAACAGTGGATTCTCTCGGTGTGCCGGAGTCACTCGGTCTCCAGGCGTCACCGTCCCCGAAGGCGGTCCACATAAGGGGGCCTCGCCGTGCCGCGGCAACGAAGTGTTGTCACTCTCGTTGTCACTCTGGCAGTGTCGGGAACCGACGGACGGGCATTTGGCATCTTGGAAAGCCGTAATTAGCAGCGCTTTCGTATGATGCCGGAGGAGGGACTCGAACCCCCGACACGCGGATTATGATTTTGCGCGGGCGCTTGCGAGGCTTTGCGGCGGTCCTAGCATTCCGCTTTGCAGAGCCAATCAGTCCGTCTGGCGTTTCCGGCCATCTGCGGCGCTTTCCGTGCATGCTGTTGACCTGGCGTTGACCTGACAAGGCATATTCGCGCCGCGGGGCCTGCGTCGTTAGCGCTCCATCCCAACCGCCTGCGGACACATGGATGCGTGGCCGACAAGGGAGAATCCCGACAAGGACATCTTGAAGCGCTAGATCGCGGGTTCGACCCGCATCCGCCGCTTCGTTTTCCCCGTTCGGAGCCGTTTGCGAGGACAGCGTTCTCCACCCGTCCGGCATCTGGCTTTGCCATCCGAACCAGAGGGACCCGACCGTCACCCTCGCTTTCTTCGGACCACGGTAGGCGAATTCGCGGCGGCCCGTTTTGAAAACGGCGCGGATAGGCGGCAATTGGTGCGGGACTGGTCAAGACCGAGGGCTGACCCGGCTCGGGGCGAACCTGGATGTGACGGCGGGCACCGCGCACATCGCCGAGTCCGTGAGGTTGAAAGGAGCGAGGCGGAAGGACGGACAGCGTCGGAGCGGGTCGAGGCGGAGGTCACGTCGCGGCGCGGTGACGAATCCAGGTCGGCGCCGCGAGTTCGCGTAGGGCTTTTGCGGCGGCAGGGCCTGAGGACGTGGAGCGGCCGTCTACCGCGAGGGACCGCAATCGCACCGACGCTGCGACGGCGGTCCTCGCGGGAGGCTCCGCTACTTGATCACCCCCAAGCCTTCGACAGCCTTCAAAACCTGCCCGGCCGTGAGCGGCGTGTTGAAGGCGCCGTCAGGCGAGATCCCGGTCTTGCTGCGGTCGAGGATCAGACCGACGACGGAGGCGTGGCGAGCCTCGACGGCAGTGATCGAGAGCGCCGCGGAGACGTAGGCAGGTGATTGGATGTTCAGCGCCTGGCCGAGGTAGGCGTGGACCCCGGTGTTCTCGAAGGTGAAGGCGTACTTCAGGAATTTAGACTCGCTTCGCGTAGCGGGTCCGAAGTCGAACTTCGGTACCGCCACGGCCTTCTTGCCCAGCGCTTTTTTCAAAAAGGCGACGTGGGCATTCTCGTCCCTGGTCGTCTCCTTCAGGAAGACCTGCGCCTGTTTGTTCTTCATGAAGTTGTGACGGTGGACGTTGTGGGTCGTCTCGTTATAGAAGGCCGACTCCAGGTACTCGAGGGTGAGGGCGTAGTTGAGGATGCCGATGTCGCCCTTGCCGAATTTCGCCGGTGGCCTGCCCTTGCCGCCTTTGGCCATTGCCGTCGCCGGGGAGAGGGCGGCAAGCAGGGCGCCGCCACCCATCATTGCCCCACCCGCGAGTCCTGCTTTCTTCAGGAAGTCGAGGCGGTTGTCGCCCTCCTCGAGGGACTCGGTCGCATCGTGCGCTGCTTCGCGGATCGCGCCGTCGGCGTCTATCTGGTCTAGTTTGATCTCGGGTTCCATCGCTGTTGCTCCTTGGTTGGTGGGATCTACCTGGGTTGCGGGCGACGGGGTGGTTCGGATTAGCGGACTGCCCGAATGTGTCAGTTGCCTGACACGGGACCCCCCGATGAAGGGATCGCACCCGCCGGCGGCCCGCACCGACATCTCGGCACCGAGTTATCTAGCGTCCAATGATGCGATCGCATCCGAGCGCGGAGAAGGTCTCCCTCCTGAGCGTCGATCCACTTCTGGGTCGCGGGTTGGACGCACGCGAGAGACGGGCCGCGAAGGAGTCGATCCTGGTCACGGTGTCGAAGATCGCCAGTGGCGTCTGGACGGCTCCGACGGATCCGCCGGAGCCAGGATTCGTCGGATACCTGATCCTCGACGGTGTAGCTCTGCGCGAGGTCACGGTGGCCGGAGGGCGCAGCCTGGAGGTCCTCAACAGCGGTGACCTGGTGATGCCCTGGCACGAGGATGCGGCCTCGTTCGTAGAGGCTCGTTGGAGAGCCCTGACCGGCCTACGGGTGGCAATCCTCGATGCTGTGGCCGGAAACACCATCGCTTGTTACCCCTTGCTGGGTACGGCGCTGCTGCGCCGGGTGATGGACCGCTCCCGCGCGCTGGCGGTTTACGCCGCGATTGCCGGCATGACCGGACTCGAGGACAGGCTGCTCGTGCTCTTCTGGCAGATGGCGGAGCGCTGGGGCAAGCGCACGCCGGACGGCGTCTATCTGTCGCTTCCGCTCACCCATCAGATGTTGGCCGACATCGTCGGGGCTCAGCGACCCTCGGTCAGTTCGGCGTTGGCGAAGCTGGCGAAGGCCCACGTGCTTACGCGGACCCCCTCGCGGGGTTGGCTTCTGCAGGGCGAGCCGCCAAGCGTCCATCTGCCTGCCGAGCCGAGGTCGCCGGACGGAATCAGGCCTTCGGATCAAGGAGCCTGGTCAGAAGGCTGACAGCGCCGTTGCTTCGGTCCTGGGAATCGGATAATTATGCGTCGACCGGGAGGACATGCCGGTTTGTAGGGAGGAGTCCGGCCGCCGCTCGTAGATCCCCGGCAGGGCGGCGGCCGGTCCATCAGCACTCGGCCTCGACCACGGCCGATGCGATCCCACGGGGCCGCCCGGCCCGAACCCAGAGTCGCCAGAGGAATCCGGCGATCAGCAGGGAGGCGGCGAGCGAGGCGATCGGATCGCCGCGCGAGAGGTTGACCGCCAGGGTGAAGGTGACGACGGCGGCACCGACGAGGCTCAGGGTGAGCGTGACCCGGCGCCCCTCGCGGCGGGCGAAGCGGGCCATCGCCAGCAGGCCGACGAGGAAGCTGAGGAACACCGAGACGGCGTAGAACAGGACCAGCTCCTGGTCCTTGGCGCCCGCCGCGACGACGACCGCCGCGGAGGCGCCGAGGAAAACGAGGACGGCGACGAACGGGGTGTGGTGTTCGTTCACGGTGCCGAGCCGCGGGTGGAGGATGCCGCTCGCCTCGCCGCCGGCTCGGGTCCGCCGTGCCAGCGCTTTCAACAGGCCTGGCCCGGCCTGGAAGGAGGAGCTGGCGGCGGAGAGCAGCAGCAGGGCGGTGACCACCTGGAAGGTCGTGTAGAGGTGGTCGCCGACGCTCGAGCGGGCCACTTCCGAGATCTGCGTCTCATCGGGACGCGGGATGCCGACGTGTAGGTGCACGGCCAGGGCGGTGAGGCCGAGGGTGAGGGTGCCGACGATCGCCAGGGTCGCCCAGATCGTCACCCGACCGAATCGGCGACGGCCGGCGTCGTCGAGTTGGCCGAGCTGGGCGATCGCCGAGGAAGGCGCCTCGACCCCGGTCGCCAGCGCCATCGCCACCGGGAAGGCGAGGATCACGGCGAGGAGCGGCGAGTGCCCGGCCGAGAGGTCGACCGGCGGCCGCGACGGCGCGGTGGTGAAGCCGCCGACCAGGACCACCACGGCGGCCGCGATGAAGAGCGTGGTCAGCGCCGCGAAGATCGCCCGGCCCAGGTGGCCGAACCAGGTCAGCGCGGCGACGATCACGAGCACCGCGAGCGCCAGAGGGATACGCAGGGGGGCCAGGCCCGACGCGAAGGCGATCAGGGCCGAGGAGGCGGCGGAGACGCTGATCGCGATCGTCAGCACGAAGTCGACGATCAGGGCGCCGATCGGGATGAACGCCCAGGCCTCGCCGAAGGCCGATCCGGCCGCGGCCGCGGCGCCGCCGCCTTCGGGGAAGCGTCCGATCAGCTCGTGGTAGTTGGCGATGATCAGGGCGATCACGGCGACCACCAACCCCATCGTCGGCAGCAACAGGCCGAGATCCCCGTCAAGCGCCCGCAGCG
>JAOTRH010190250.1:0-11652 GCA_034768845.1 Heliamphora exappendiculata
GAGTATTCTTGAAGTGTTCTATAAGTTTGAGGGAGAAAAAGAAGGAGAAAGGAGGAGAAGAAAAAGGAACCAAGGAGTGGTGTTTTGTTTTAAAGCTAAGTCCTTCCATGCCACCATCCTTTGAGCTCTCAAACAAGTAAGTAAAATCTCTAAAGTTTGTATCTAAGATCCCTCAAAATATCCCCCAACACATCCCTTTAAACACTCCAAGAACCAAGAACCGAAATCAAACTAAAAAGGCGTCATAGTTGGAAATTAGGGGCTGTTTTGTTTATGAGTGATATGAGATGTTGTTGTGTGATGTTATCTTTGAGTTTGATGATCTCTAAGTGTGCTGGAGCCTTGATATTAAAGTCTAGAACACAAGAATGCAAAAACATAGAATAAAAACTTGACGTGGCATAAGTAGAAAACTTGAACCCTAAGATGCTTAATTTTGGAGAATTTTGATGTTTCTGTCCTGAGATTTTAAATGCCATAACTCAATATAGAAAATTGATCTAAGCATGTTATTTATGTCCAGATTTATCATTCTATGTTATATTTCATCCAAAGTTGGTTTCAACTCCTTTGCATAACTAAAACTCAAGATATTGTAATTTTACCAAAGTATATCATTTTCTGACCAATCAACACTACCGACTTGAAAACTCTATTTTAAAATGAGATCCAAAATTTGGTCAAAATATAAAAGTTGTAGATAACATATATATCTATCGACCCACCAAAAAAGAGAACAAAATATTGAGTTTTGATAGGTGACAATCCCTTTGAAAGTCTCTATTGAGTTTCAGCCCCCAAGGAACATTCTGTTACATATTTTTATATAGCCCCAAATCCCTATTTTTAGTGACCTATTCCAAAAGTGGTCTACATGAACATTTTATCTAACATATATAAGTACTTTCTTCCTAAAAAGAAGATCTTAAAGCCTCGGGATAATACCCCAAAATCGTTTCAAACCCTCTGTCCAAAACCAGCTCTGCTAAGTTTTGGTGGCTGACAGAACCTACTTTTTAAAATGGCCAAAAAGTCTAACTTGTTTCAAAAAACTACCCTTAGCTCAAAATATGAAACTTGTAGGGAACTTGTTGAACTAGAACATACTAGAAAATTGGCTCATTTGGACTTGAAATGATGCCCCAAAATCCAGACCAATAGAAGCATAATTTTGGTAAAATCTTGAGAAAAGTTCTGAACCATTTTTGCTTAAGATGAATTGTTCACCCAATTTTCTTAGGATTTGGCCTTGGTGTTAAACGTAATAGTTGTTTAATATATTTTTATCTAAATGGTGTATAAACATCATAGCTTGATTCCATGTCTAGATACTCCAAAACCTTGTCGGCCCTTTTAATTTACTACTTAACTTTTTGCCTTAACAATTGCTAAGTGTATGTGTGAGTACCTTGTTGTGAGACCCGAGTTTTGTATAATATTTGATTTGAATTAGTTTATTGGTGCTTTTAAGTGAATGTATGATGATTTGGAACCCATGCTATCATATTTGAATCATATCTTGATAATTATAGCTTGTGCTTCACATACTTGTACCTTATGCTTTTCGTGTTGTACCATGAATCTTGCAATGTTAATGCCATGCTATAAATTGTTGCACTTGAAATCAATGGTACACATTATGAGCATTGTCAGTTGCATTTGGCATATTAGAGTCCATCTATGTAAACCGTTGTGGGGGTGTTGACAATGGGCCATATGTGTCAAGAGCCATGTTACGTCCTAAACCGTATCACGTCTTAAACCGTATCACGTCTTGAGCCGAACTGCCGCTAAACTCCATAGTGATCGAGAACACTGATGTACGAGAACCTAACATATGGGAATGTAATAGTACCATTCAGATTGTTGTGTCGAGTATGAATAACTTTGGGCCATGTATGTCCTGAGCCGTATCACGTCTTGAGCCGAACTGTCGCTATACGTCGTATTAATCAGGACCGTTGATGTACGGGAACCTAACGTACGGGAACATAATGGTGCCACTCAGAATTCAATTGGTTGATTCATAATCAGGATGGGTTATGTTGAGTTGTCTTTCATGATTCTAAGTCTAGGGCATCCTTGGTTGCCATTTTCAAAAATATTTTGGGATGAATTTTCCTTGTGCACCCTGGGCGTATCCCTGGTGTTTGAAATAGTTTATGGATATTGTTGGGCACTATAGGTTCGTCGCTGGCATTCTGATTTTGATGATTTTGACTTTGGGTTGACACCAAACGAGCATCCTAGTTCTTAAGGTGGGAATTGTTGGCCCGGATAAGGGTGGTTGATAATTAGTTGGCCCGCCCCCATGCCATTTCCATTGAGTAAAACAGCTATGGTATGATGCCCGGCGACGCATTTACTATTCGCAACGAGGCAATGATATGTTTAGTGATCAAAATCCCACCAAGTCTACTCTGGTGATTCCTAGTGTGGAATTCCTGTTATAATCTGGGTGCATGTTGGGTTGGACATCTGTATTTTATATGCACGTGTTTATTGACTTATCTAATATAATGTCATAAATTTGTCTGTCTCCTTAACTATAAACTGTATTGGGTGTTATATGGTATGTGTTCTGGTGAATTTTGTGCCGTGAGATTAGTTAGAAGGTTAGAGTGTTTTGGTTCTGGACCTTGGCTCATGGCATTCATGCCACAGGTGAAAAGAGTTCTTGGAGGAAGTCATCCCAAAGGAAGAAGGAGAGTTTGAAGAACAGGGTGAGTTCCAAGAGCACGTGGATCCCGCTGATGCATTCTGAGGAGTCGAGACCTCTACTTTCGTTCTTATATTCAGTTCTTTCGTGTTTAGTGTAATTTTTTATATTTCTTGGTGAAACTGTAATAATTATGTACTTTTGAATGGTTCAGAACTCCTTTATGATATAATAACTAACGTATGTAAATATGAATGAATTGCTAGAATACCATTTTATTTATATTTATATATGTCCCGACCCCTTTATTTATACTTCTCTATTGTATCTAATTCCTTCTTTATTCAATGATCTTTTTTGTACTTCTAAAAGTTTTCCAAAATTCTCTTTTTCATTAGTGAATTTGTAGATGATGATTTTTTAATAATCTTTTACTTTTCTTTTAGTTGACAAGAGATATTATTTTTAATATTTTTACCCTTTAAGTTCGTAAGTTCTTTTCTTAACATATCATTTTCTTTTGTTAAATTAGAAATCTCATTTTCAGAAATTTTTGTTAATTTCTCAAATTTAACCTTCAAAATAAGTTTTTCTTTTTCCAAAGATTCAATTTGCAAAGTATGTTCTTCAGACATGTTTTCTTTTTCATTTTTAGCATTTTCATTTAAGGTTCTTAATTCCTCAATTTCTTTAGAAAACTTTTTATTTTTATTTTTTAATTTTTAATTTTTCTTTTCTAAATTTAAAAGACTTTTATGTAAATTAAATATTTCATTTTTAAATTCATCATATGATGGCATAGAGTAATAGGAACTAGATTCATACTATGAATTAGAGTGAGAATTTACCTCTTCGTCTATACTTGCCATCAAGAAGAAGTTGGCCATTTCTTCATCGCTTGAACTATTGCTTGACTCATTTGAATCTGTGTCATCCCACGTGGTTGCTTTTATGGCCTTTTTTTCTTCTTTGAGTCATTTTTGAGTAAAGGACATTTTGGCCCGATGTGCCAAATTTTGTCCCAATTGTACCAAGTGAGTGGTTCTTTCTTGAGATCTCACTTGCATGAGTATTCTTTGTCGAATTTTGTGCCTCGAAATCTTCTTGAAAGCCTTTTGTCTCGTTTGAGAAATTTGCTAAATCTTCTTGTGATAAGAGCCATGTCATCATCATTGATTTCCTCATTCTCTTCATCACTAGAACTCTCATTTGAAGCTTTAAGGGCAATGAATTTCTTAACCTTGTTTTGCTCGTTGACTCTTTCATTTATCTTAAGTTCGTATGTCTGTAGTGATCCTATTAGCTCATCTAAGGTCATCACCCTTAGATTTCTTGCTTCGGAGATGACTAAAGCCTTAGCTTTCCAAATAGGTGACAAGGTTTTGAGTACTTTCCTTAAGAGCTCATAAGATTGGTATGTTTTTTCAAATGCATTAAGAGAGTTAATAATATGAGTAAAGCGAGTGTACACGCTATATATAGTTTCATCATCATTCATCTTAAAACTTTCATATTCACTAATTAGTCTATCAATCTTAGAGTCTTTAACATCTTATGTGTCTTCATAAGTAATTTTTAATTTTTTTTATATTTCTTTTGCACTTTTGCATGTCATTATTCGATTATACTCGTTAGCATCTAAAACACAATACAATGCATTCATAGCACTATAGTTTATTTGAAGTTGCTTCATATCATTTTTATTCATTTCTTCTTATAATTTAAGAACTTCTTTACCTTCAACAGTTTTACTGAGAGTGAAATTACCTTGGATGATTACTCTCCAAACCCTCCAATCCATGGTTTGAATAAAGATTCTCA
The DNA here is from genome assembly GCA_034768845.1 of Heliamphora exappendiculata. Classification (NCBI taxonomy): domain Eukaryota; kingdom Viridiplantae; phylum Streptophyta; class Magnoliopsida; order Ericales; family Sarraceniaceae; genus Heliamphora; species Heliamphora exappendiculata. Next base: position 4,481 of record JAOTRH010190250.1, read on the forward strand.
TTTTTTACTTCCAAAAGGTGTAGTTAACATCACAGAAGATTTGAGGCCTTGTAGAGGATTGACCCTTTTCAAAGGGGGATATACCAATGCCTACCATAAATCTTTTCCACAAAAACTTGTTAAGAATAATATGATTATCTTTTATACCAATTGATAGTATATGTGTAATCCCAAGAGGGCGGGTGAATTGAATATTTAAAAAAAATTGTTCAAGTATTAGAAAACAAATATAACTTTCAGTTTACTTATAAGAAATATATTTTAATTCACAAGTATATTTTCAAGTTAGAAGATTAAAGCACAAGTGGTTTTTAATTTACTTATAAATAAGATTCAAAATCTTTTGATAGAAAATTTAAACACAAGTGTAGATGTTAATTCACAATATTTAAAACTTCTTGTTTATTAGATTCAACACTTTCTTTGCTTTAAAAATTTAAAACATAAGAATGGATTTTAATAGTAAATGATTCAAGTATAAAAGTGTGTGTGGTGCAATAATAAACAACAATAGAATAATGAGAATAAAAAGTAAGCAATATGGAAAAACAACACCCTGATTTTTACAAGGTTCGGTACAACGACCTACGTTCTTGCTTCAAGCCAACCGCTATGAAGATTTCTCACTATTACTCCTTCAATAGCAGAGAAGCCTCTCTCCTTAGTCTAGGCGGAGTAGTCTCTCTTAAGAATGTACTCATCTCAAGTAATCCAATCCTTGTAGGTGAATTAACCTCTTTTGATAAACACATTTCTCAAGTACAACAGAATAACAATAAAGTGTACAAAAGAATGCTCCTATAATGAGCAGATGAGTACAAGAAATGAAAGCTCTAACTCACTTCTCAAGGAATATATCAATGAAGCTCAAAGAGAATTCTAAAAATCTTCTCTCTCAAAAATATGAATGAAAAACTCGAGAGAATTAAGCACAAATGGAGAATGTATATGAGAGAATGTTTGAGAGGCTTTTTATGAATAAAACAATAGCTCAAATGTTCTATTTATGGGCCTCAATTCTGGACTAGCCATTGGGCTAAATAGAGTAATATCAAAATAGCTGTTTTAACCAAAAATTTGAATTTTAACCTATTCAATCGACTAGAGAAGCCCATTTAGTCGACTAGACCAACTTTCAGTCGACTTGATCTGAAGATCAGTCAACTGGACCGTGTTGAATCTCAAAGCTTTTTTGGCAGACCATTTTCAGTCGACTGGATGCAATGCATTAGTCGACTGGAATACTAACAATTCAGAATTTTGATTTTCCAAAAGGTCTTGATCTTTTTAAGTTTTAAAAAAATATTTTAAAGATATTTTAGGAATCATATGATCTTCAAAAGATATATCCATGAGATTTAGTGAATATACATTGGTCCTACAAATGAAATTCAAAACTTTTCTTCAATCCTTTACTTTAGCAACTCTTGCATTGTTCCAAAATCTTGTCGTCAAAGCATTTGATTTGAAACTTGCGCCATAGCTTCCATTTTGTACCTTTGATTGTGCTAATCATGTATTTTCTATAAACAATCTCAATTTGCACAATTAGATACTTAAGTTTGTTAACATCAAAACGGTCATTGAAGCCTTGTTAGGCCAACAAGTTACATAAAGAAGAAATATAATTGGAAGAACTAGAAGCTGCTCCGACCAAATTAAATGATCTGAAGGCCAAAGTACAATACCCATTAGAGGAAATTAATCTGGGAACAATTGAACTTCCAAGAGTAGTCTATATAAGTCAATTGCTGCCTGAGACGGTTAAAGGAGAACTAGCGGAGGTTCTTACTCGATATAAATATTATTTCGCATGGGATTATAACGAAATGCCCAAATTATCAAGGCAACTGGTTAGGCACAGACTTTCAATCAAGCCAGGATACTGCCAGTTCAAGTTGTCGCCAAGAAGAATGTCTACAAAGGTCACATTAGTGATTAAGGAAGAATTGGAGAGGCTTCTAAAGGTAGACTTTATCAGGACAACCAGATATGTTGAATGGATGCCGAATATCATTCTAGTAGTGAAGAAAAATGGTAGGCTTAGGACATGTATTGACTTCAGAAACCTTAATCTTGCTACTCCTAAGGATGAATACCCAATGCCAGTAGCAGAGTTATTGGTAGACGGAGCCAAACATAAAGTTCTGTCATTCATGAATGGTCATTCAGGTTACAACCAGATTTTCATTGCGAAGGAAGACACACCTAAAATAGCTTTTAGATGTACAGGAGCCTTGGGATCATTTGAGTGGATCATCGTGCTATTCGACCTGAAGAATGCAAGAGCAACATACCAACGTGCTATGAACGCTTTGTTTCATGATATGATTAGTAAATTCATGAAAATTTATATTGATAACGTTCCAATAAAGTCTAATTCATATTCCCAACATCTTAAAAATTTAATCATGGCTTTTGAACGTATAAGGAAGTATCAGTTGAAAATGAATCCCTTAAAATGTGCGTTTGATATAACGGCTGAAAATTTTCTAAGGTTTTTTGTACATCAACAAGGGATAGAGGTAGATAACAACAAGGCCAGATTGATAATGGAGGCAAGGCCATCCACTTGTAAGAAGGAATTACAGTGACTACTGGGGTAGATTAATTTTCTCCGAAGGTTTATTTCGAATCTGGCAGAAAAAGTCTAAGTATTTTCAAGGTTGTTGAATTTAAAAAAGGAAGAGGAGTTCAGATGGGATTCATGTCATCAACAGGCCTTTGATAATATTAAAAGGTACCTTGCTAGTCCTCTAATACTTGCCCCACCAATCAAAGGAAAAGCGATGAAGCTTTATATTTCAGCATCAAAAAAGTCATTAGAAAGCCTTTTGGCCCAAGATAATGAAGCAGAAAAGGAGCAAGCCATTTATTATTTGAGCAGACTACTAACTCCTATAGAATCTAAGCATCCTCTAGTTGAGAAGTTTCGTCTTGCCCTATATTTTGCTACCTCAAAATTAAGACATTACATGCTACTAGTATCGATTTATTTGATATGTCACACGAATTTAATCAAATATATTCTATCTCAGTCTTTCCTTAAAGGATGACTTGGAAAATGGTCTCTAGCCTTGATGAAATTCTCATTTCATTATCTATCGCAAAAGGCCGTCAAAGAATAGGCTTTGGTTGACTTCTTGGTAGATCGTCCTTGCCTCGAAGTAAAGGAAAAAATGGACATAGGAATGAATATATCTATGATTAATTTCATGCCATGGGCACTTTACTTTGATGGTAGCGGAACAGAGAATGTGTCAGGACATGGGATTGTTATCATCTCACCAGCAGGGTTGGAGACAAAAATGTCATTCCAGTTTGCTTTTAAGTGTTCGAATAACCAGACTGAATATGAAGCAATTATTATTGAATTAGAAATCCTGAGAGATATGGGAGTACATTCTATCCATATTAAAGGTGATTCATAGCTGGTAGTAAACCATCTGGGAGGAGTATACAAGTGCCATAGTGAGGAGCAAATGTCGTATTATGCAATGGCTCAGCAAACGATGAATCATTTCGATGATGTCATTGTTACGGTTGGTATACTGAAAATCATATTTTTAGTATTTAATTTTATTTTTAATAAAATTAATTTTTTATTTTATGAGAATCTTTATAAGCAATGTATATGTATCATTTCTTTAATGTTATACATGGATATTCAATATTCTGTATAGTATTTAATCTGATATATAGAGTACGGCTTGCATACAGAATATCATATTTTTTGTTCTTACAGAATATAAGTTTTATATTCACAGTTTAGATGAAAATGGGCATACCATCGGTACGACTGTAGCACAGATTTTAGTAGGTCTATCTTGGTTACGGGGAACAGATAATAGCATCGTCTATTATTCCGACTCTCTGTACTAGTACACTTTGTATGTATTGAACGGGACATTTGGATATTTAATTTTATACTGACTATATAGATTAATTTACACCCCAAGTTTATTATAAATAGTGCTTATCCTCTTAATCCTAAAATAATTATTGATTTGCGTATATTTAATATTCGTTATTTTAATTCATTACAGGGTGCGCTCTTATATGGGTCTATATTCTCGATGAGTTGGATAATGATATTATTTATATGACGAATATTAATTATTGACGGAATTCACATTCCAAAAAATCGGGATTGACGATACCTCCTTAAAGAAGCGTATAAGTTTTGACCAGGTCAAACCCTGCAGGTGGATTTAATTATCCGGCGGTCAAATAAGTTAAGCAGAAGAGTTTAAGAAATATTAAGATGCCTATTAAATTAAATAATCAGTAATTAAATTTAATTGGCAGATATCGAGAATTTTAACGTGGGGAGAAATTGTAAACATTTAATAACAGAAACTCAATTCTAGATGGTCTTGAGATTATAAGTCACAGTGCAATTATAGTTCTTTAGTGGTGTGAACTGTAATTCAGTATTTTATGAAAATTGCAGAAATTGCTGCTTGTTTTTCATAATTGCAAAAACCGTTGATAGGTGTCTGTATTTCACTAGAAGTCTTACTCATAATTACTTCTCAGGTCCCTACTGTAGCCCTATATATATGCGGGTAGGCTGAACCAGTTTTATAACATAACTTGTCTTTAAAAACTAAAGATATCTGGGTTCTACCAGTACGAGTTCTCGATAGTCCATAGCCCACACTACGTTCGAGAATTGCGTAAAAAAATACAGTTAAAAATTTGACAAGAGTTTCAACTCAGAATCAAATCGTAGTTGAAGAATCGACCGGTAAAAAGGTATTCTTCTAAATTTAACTTTGGTTGCATGGATTTTATTTTTTAATCGTTCGAAGTCAAAAATTTTATCTAGATCCCGTTTCGACATTTGCCGTCTAGCTAATTTTTACCGAAAATTGTTTGCAAAAACAATGATATTGGCAGTCTTGCCTCCAACAATTGGTATTAGAGCCGATTTTATCAGGGTCGGATAGTTTTAGAATTGTTGCTAACTTTGTTTTGCAAGCGTTCTGAATTTCGATTTTATGATCATTTTTTTTCATGTTTGATTGAATGGTTTGAATGAGTAATGATTATTTTTTTTAACCACGAGCGTTAATCATAGTAGATTAATTGTGAACTCTACGGAGGCATATGATCAATGTAAAAATTATTATTTTTCGGTTTCTAGTTCTTTTTTTTATTTTATTTTATGTAATCGAAAAGAAAAGAATGAAGAACAGTCGAAGAACAACAAACAGGATTAAAGCTGTGGCAATTTTAATTGCGCCAAACTATTTTTTTTTTGTTAAAAAAATTTTAAAAAAATAAAAAAAGGAAAGAACACGCGGTGGCAGTGTTTGAGGCAATACTGTCAAGATCATTATTTTTTAAAATAATTTTTGATAAAAAATTAACTGGACGGGTAAACGCTGAAACGGGCTCCAGATAAAAATTTTGACGTCTAACGATCAAAAGAAAACTCGTGCAACCAAAATTAATTTGGAAGAATACTTTTTGTCGATCTATTCTTCAACTGCGATTTGATTCCGAGTTGAAGCTCCAGTCAGATCTTCTACCATATTCCCGTATGCGATTCTCGAATTTAGTGTGGGTTACGATCATTCGAGAACTCGTACCGGCAGAACCCCGATATATTTAAGTCTTGAAAGACAAAAATAATATTATAATAATAATGATCAAAAAAATTATTAAAATTGTTTCATCCTACCCGCGTATATATAGGGCTATAGTAAGGACCTGGGGTGTAATTATGAGTTAGACTTCCAGCGGAACACAGATACCTACGAGCGATTTCTGCAATTATAGAAAGACGCAGCAGCGATTTCTGTAATTTCTATAAAATACTAAATTACAGTTCACATCACTAAAGAACTATAATTGCACTCTGATCCATAATCTTAAGACCTTCTTGCATTGAGCTCCTGTTATTAAATGCTTACTATTTCTCCCCACGTTAAGATTCCCAATACACGCCAATTAAATTTAATTACTGACAATTTAATTTAATCGGCATCTTGATATTCCTTAAGTCCTTCCGCTTAACTTATTTGACCGCCAGATAATTAAATCCACCTGTAGGGTTTGGCCCGGTCAAAACTTATAAGTATCCTTAAGGGGGTATCATCAATCCCGATCATTCGGGACGTAAATTCCGTCAATAATTAATATTTTTATATAAATAATACCGCTATCCAACTCACCGGGAATATAAACACATATAAGATCGCACTAGCTAATGAATCAAAATAACAAATATTAAATATATGCAAATTAATAATTATTTCAGGATTAAGAGGATAAGCATTATTCATAATAATCTTGGAGTGTTAATTAATTTATATAGTCAGTAGTCAGTACAAAATTAATTACCTCAAATGTCCCATTCAATACACACAAAGTGTACTGGCACAAAGAGTCGGAACAATAGACGACGCTATTATCTGTTTTCCGTAATCAAGGCACGCCTACTAAAACTATGTGCCATAGTCGTACCGATGGTATGTCTATTTCTATCTAAACTGTGAATATAAAATTTATATTCTGCAAGAACCTAAAATCTGATCTTCTGTGTGCAAGCCGTACTCTACACAATAGATTAAATACTATACATAATGTTAGACATCCATGCATAACAAAGAAATGATATCCATACATTGCTCATAAAGATTCTTATAAAATAAAAAATTAATTTTATTAAACTAAAATTAAATACTAAAAATATAGTTTTTAGTATACCAAATCTAACAATCTCCCACTTATGCTCAAAATTATGCTACCATACATCTGACTCCCATGCCCTCTAGATAACTATCAAAAGATCTTAGCCGGTAAGCTCTTTGTAAAGGATCTACAAGGTTGTCTCCTAATGCAAGCACTATGTCTGACTGAAAAACTGAGTCTATGTATCCTAAAGGTACTAGACTGTCTTTCTGGTAAACCAACATATAATTCTTAGTCCTTTTTAGATACTTGATTATATTATTTACCGTAGTCCAATGCTCCTACCCTAAGTTAGACTGATATCTGCTAACCATGCCAACAGCAAAGCATATGTAAGGTCTAGTGCAAAGTATAGCATACATGAGGCTTCCTACTGTCGAAGCATAAAGAACCGCCTTCATTCTCTCTATCTCATCAGGTGTCTTAGGATACTGATCCTTGGATAGAGTGATTCCATGCCTGAAAGGGAG
>JAOTRH010190261.1:0-11652 GCA_034768845.1 Heliamphora exappendiculata
CTGATTTGCACTAATTAATTTAATTAAAGAAGCTAAATATCGCAAATAAAGCTAATCAATTAATCACACAAATAATAAAGTAAAGCAATCACAATCACACACTAGGCGGCGATTTTTATATGAAAAATCTCAAATTGGGTAAAAACCACAAAATCACTCCGAGTCTAGAAAATCAAATACTATAATATTGTTGGTTATAAGAAAATTTTACAAACCGACATTGAATTCACAACCAAATGTTTGAAAGCCTATTCTTGCAGAATCTACATACACCAACTCATGTGCTTGATCGCCGCTGGAACCCACCACCGGATTTCAATACTTACAAAATCCTCCACCAGACTTTGAATACTTGAGAATCCTCTCAAGTGACTCCACAAACATGAACAAATCGTTGAAGGTTTGAATGGCTTGATGATAGGTTTAAACATGAGGAAGCTAAATGATTATCAAGATGTTGTAAACTAGCTTGTAACGCTTCTTGATCAACTAAGAAGGCACCTCGATAGTTAGGGTTAATTATAAACTGAGGAGACACATAATAATAAACCCTAGCAGCCCTTTTATATGCAGTCCACCAAAATCCTAATAGATAGCCGCAACTTAAAGACTATTCTCGCCACATACCAATTGATCTGTCAAAAAATTGATCGATTGGACTTTTGTGTCTCTCGATATTTTGCTTTAGTTCCACTCCCCAATAGTACAATCGCATAGCAGGTGCAGAAATCAAGACACTCTATTGACCGATCGATGAACCGATCGATCGGTCTATCAAGTGGTCTAACATCGCTTGTTGTATTTTGATATTTTTAGCTTTGTTTTTTGCTCCGCTGCAAAGTGATAACATACCTCTCATAAACTAAGTTTCAAATATCACAGAATAAAATATAAATAATTTAAATGACAATTGATCACAGATTTGCCAAACAAAAAACGAATATTGCCAAAGAAAAAATTTCTAATAATCTTCCCCTTTGGTAATTATGTGACAAAATCTAACAAATCAAATTAACCAAACATTTAACCAATGCAATAACTAAATGTACAAACGACATGACAACAAAAACAACAAAAAAACTGACACGACATAGAAACAAATAATAAAACAACTAAAACACTCCCTTAACCAAGAACAAAAAAACTTAACACTTAATACTCTCCCTTAATAACTTCTATCTCCCCATTTTTATCACGAATTGACAAACAATCACAAGAAAAAAAAACTTTTTGAGTAGACAACAAGAGTAAAGAATAAGTACTAGACCCATGCACAATTTCATTAACTTAAAATCACAAAATCTAGTCAAATTAATCAAAACTACACACAGATTCCAAGATAACCTATATTCATATATGAAAGAATATAATTAAAATTGATTCTATATGAAACAGTGTGTGTGTAACTTGAAATATATTCAGACTCTGAAATCAAATCATACATGGGATCTATATGGCTGAGTCACATTTACTTATTAGAAACCAAGAAATCAAACTAGTTTTGATCCAATTCACTTTATAGGCTAACTCCCCCTCAACTAGAGACTGTAAAATTTTTCTTTCTTTTTCAAATTTTTTTTTCTGTTTCTTTTTCTATTTCTTTCTTTTTTTTATGCTTTCATTGACAACTTGCACACTGATACGAACGAAAAAATAAAGTTCACATAGGTAGCTATTTCCTCAAGCCAAATATACGAAAACAAAAGAAAGAAAGAGTTTAAACATTCAGTTCAAGTGGGTCGCCACTATGTGGTCATTTTGTGAGAACTTTAGAATATTAAAAAATAAGAAAGACCCATAGACAAATTTGAGCCTAAGTTTTAGGATCCATGTATCTATTCATGTTTAAGTGGTGTACATAATATATTCTTCTCCAAAAACGTTCTATCCACTATGAACTAAATTATTCAGAAATCAAATTGGCATTTAATCTGAAAGGCAATTATGAAATTTTAACCAAATAAAATAATGCACAAATAAGGTTTTCAATCCTTAATAAAATCCCCCATAAATTTTTATTTTTTTTATACTAAACAAAATAAAAAAATTAAAACAATAAATCAAAAAAAAAAAAAACAAGACTCAAAACAAACTAGGGATTATGACTAGTTAAAAAGCAATATAGATCACTTTTTCTAACCCACACTTTTCTAACTTTGACTCCGGATTCCACATTATAATATTTGGGAATGGGTTTACAAAGATTATTTTCAGTTCATATTTTAACAGCAGTTCTCCTAAATATAGAATAATTCAATATATTCCTAGAATCATGCATATAGTCAACAAATCTATCTTTTCTAGGAATATGAAAATATCCAGAATAGTAACCAAACAAGTCATGCAACTAAAAACAATTTGGTCTAATTTGTTCATTCACTCCACAATAATGACACACAGGAATGAATCTATGCTAACTTACCTCACCCATGTTGAATGGTGGATCCACCCGTCTGATTCTTCCATTTTCATTGGCTTTGGCTAAAACGTTTGCAGATAATCTTTTTGAGCTTATGCCACTTTCTGCTTTCAAAAACTTTGGTGCAGATTCAGGTTGAATTGGCTGGTTAGTTTTTTAGTTTCCTTTGGATGATTTGCTCGACGATGCCTAGTAAATCCAAGTCCACACCAGTCAATCACTGTCTTCTATGACCTAAACATGTCATCTAAAGTCATAGTTCCTGCATTCAATTTATTAAAAGTAGATTAAGTATTTAATAGATCTTTTTCAAATTTAATCATTTGTTTAACTAAACACAAACATGCAACTCTTTTTCAAGAAATTCTATCCTGGTTAGTTTAGTTTGACTCAATTCAAATATGTCATTTCATTTTTTTTTTCACATTTTGCAAGTCGTTTACACAAAATTTTCTTGTCTGATTTTAATTTCACCACCAGGACTTGGGCTTTACTTAGCTTAAGTTTGATACTGTCTCTTTTTGTTTTTCACACAGTTTTAATTTATTAACCAGTTTACAGTTCTATTTAGTCAACAAATAACTCTCACGATAAAACTTGTTATTAGCTTGTTGTAGAACTTCACCATCTCCAGTGTTATCAACCTCTTTACCTTTTTCTATTTCATTATTGAAATTATTTATAAAATTTTTATTTCAAACTTACTAGATCCTCTTGAACAGAAGCAGTAAAAGGAACAATAGCACCATCCTTATTTGGATCATACTCAGCCTCATCACCCATCTCGAGTTTACTCTCATCATTCCAAGTGATGTGAATCTCTTCTGTTTCTTTCTAAGAAAATTTAGGCAATTTTTAGCCATATATCCATGTTATTTACATTCATAGTATTGGATTTCAGAAATTTGGCATTTTGACCATTTTTTAATAAAAACATATGTTTAACTTTATCTTTACCGTGCTTCTTTTGTGATTTTTTCTCCTGATTAGGCTTTTTAGTTTTTAAAAATATTTTAAATTTTTTCACAAAAATAACCGTCATCTTAGAGTTTAAATCATCATCTAAGTCACTTATAGAACCTTGGGCTAAAGAAAATGCTAAAATTTTTAAAACTTTTTTATTTTAAAATTTTAGCTCATAAATTTGTAGATTTTCAACTAATTTTCAACAGAAATAGAATCAATATTTTTGCACTCTTCTATTGCTGTAACTTTTAGTTGGAAACGTTCGGGTAAAGATTAATGAATTTTTTGAACGATTTTAGAAGTAGAAATGTTTTTATCAAGATTAAATGAAGCATTCACAATATCACTTAATTTAACATAAAAATCATCAAAACTTTCATCGTCTTTCATACGTAAAGTTTGAAAACTTGTTGTTGTTAGGGTTGGTGGTATACTGAAAATCATATTTTTTGTATTTAATTTTATTTTAATAAAATTAATTTTTTTATTTTATGAGAATCTTTATGAGCAATGTATGTGTATCATTTCCTTAATGATATGCATGGATGTTCGATATTTTGTATAGTATTTAATCTGGTGTGTAGAGTACGGCTTGCACACAGAAGATCAGATTTTAGGTTCTTGCAGAATATAAATTTTATGTCCACAGTTTAGATGAAATTGGATATACCATAAGTACGACTGTAGAATGGAGTTTTAGTAGGTCTGTCTTGATTACGGGGAATAGATAATAGCATCGTCCATTGTTCCGACTCTCTGTGCTAGTACACTTTGTGTGTATTGAACGGAACATTTGGCGTAATTAATTTTATACTGATTATATAAATAAATTCATACCCCAAGATTATTATGAATAGTGCTTATCCTTTTAATCCTGAAATAATTATTGATTTGCGTATATTTAATATTCGTTGTTTTGATTCATTAGAGGGTATGATCTTATATAGGTTTATATTCCTGGTGAGTTGGATAGCGGTATTATTTATATGAAAAATATTAATTATTGACAGAATTCACATTCCGAAAGATCGAAATTGACAATAACCCTTAAGGAAGTTTATAAGTTTTGACCAGGCCAAATCTTGTAGGTAGATTTAATTATTCGGCTGTCAAATAAGTTAAGCGGAAGGGCTTAAATAATATAAAGATACCGATTAAATTAAATTGTCAGTAATTAAATTTAATTAGCGGATATTCAGAATTTTAATGTGAGGAGAATTGGTAAGTATTTAATAATATTAGCTCAATGTAAGAAGGTCTTGATAATATGGGTTATAGTGCAATTATAGTTCTTTAGTGGCGTGAAATGTAAATCATTATTTTATGAAAATTATAAAAATTACTGCGTCTTTCCATAATTGCATAAACCGTTGGTAGGTGTCTATGTTCTACTAGAAGTCTTACTCATAATTACTCCTTAGGTCCCTGTTGTAACCCTATATATATGCGCGTAGGTTGAACCAATTTTATATTGATATATTATAATTTGTCTTTCAAGACTAAATATATCTGGGCTCTACCGGTACGAGTTTTCGATAGTCCGTAGTCCACACTTCGTTCGAGAATTGCGTAAGAGAATACAGTAGAAGATCTAACAGGAGCTTCAACTCGCAATCAAATCGTAGTTGAAGAATCGATCGACAAAAAGTATTCTTCTAAATTAACTTTGGTTGCATAGGTTTTATTTTTTATCATTCGACGTCAAAAGTTTTATATGGAGCCTATTTCGGCGTTTGCCCATCCAATTATTTTTTTACCCAAAATCGTTTCCAAAAATAATAGTCTTGGAAGTTTTGCCTCCAACAAATTGGTATCAAAGCCATTTTGTTTTTGATTTACGGTTATCGGGGTCAAATAGTTTTAGAACTATTACTAACTTTGTTTTGCAGGCGTTTTAAATTCTGATTTTATGATCATTATTTATTTTCATGTTTGATTGAATGCATAAATGATGATTATATTTTTTTTTATTCACATGGGTTGACCGTGATAGATTAATTTTTGTCAGCCTACGGGACATAAGTTTCTACATAAAAATATTTTATATTCTTTAAGTTTTTTTTCTAGTTTATTAGAAAAAAAAGTAAGAACATGTATGAAAAAACGAAGGCGGCGGCAACTAACGGTGGTTGGCGGCGGCAACCGGCGGTGGTTCCAGCGGTTTTAGCTATAGTTTTTTGGTTGCTTCACAGTTTTTTTTTAAATTTTTTTTCTGGATAAAAAAAAACTATTTTGCAGTAAGTTTCGGCCAAACTGTTTCAGTAGTTTCAGCAGAGCCAAACGTAGCCTAAGGCTACGGCAACTTTGAAGCAACACAGCACTGATTTCCAATCGCAACTCCAAAAGGCAACAGTGCCGGATTCCATAACATTGTTTTTGGTGAAATTTTTTCCAAACAAAGCTCAGGGTTCAAAAGTGATTTCCAAGCTAACAACCACCGGTTTCCAAGACAGCAAATCCAAAATGCTGTAGCGCACAACAGTGAGCGCAAGCTTCCAAATCAAAATAGTGCTCCGACAAAACAATGTACAGTGAATTCCCAAAATAGTGTGCAGTGCAATTCCCAAAACAGTGTGCAGCGCAATTCCCAAAATAGTGGCGCAAACACCAAACCAGGCACTGTTTTCCAAACTGTTTTGGCACAAATTTCGGCAGTTTTCAAAATAGCAAACGGTACTGTTTTCCAAAGCAAATCCCAACATAGCGCTCCATGAATGCGGCGACGTGGTGCAACGCCTGCGCGGTGGGCCGGCAGTGGTGCTGGTGGCTCGGGTTGTTTTGGCTTGATATATCTGATATACATTGATCGAGGAGTATTGTATATTTGTATATCACTATGAATTAAGAAATTCTAATGCAATTGGAACACAAAAAGTTGATTCAGATACAAATTGAATCATTGCAGCTTATTTTCAAAAATAGGAGTACAGTTGCATAACAGGTGCAGAAACCGAGACACTCTATTAATCGATAGATGAATCGATCGATCGTCTATCGAGCGGTCTAACATCGCTTGCTGTATTTTGTTATTTTTAGTTTTATTTTTTGCTTCGCTGCAAAATAACAGCATACCTCTCATAAACCAAGTATTAAATATTACATAATAAAATATAAATAATTTAAATGACAGTTGATCACATATTTGCTAAACAAAAAATAAATATTGTCAAGGACAAAATTCTTATATATATATATATCTCTTAGGGAGTGAGCTGTGCAAAATTTTCTTGAAAAGTGTTGAGAGCTGGAATATTTTAATTTATCTTAAACATAGAATAAGTGACAAATTTTAATTATGAATGTTTAAGTTTTTTTTTTTGATATCGAGTTGGATTAGACTTTTTTGGAGATACTAATTAAAATTCATATTTGGATTTTACTTGAGTATTTTTATTATAATTAAAATTTAATTATTTAGCTTTGCATACTCGTGAGAAATAAGTGTGCGGCATTGTTACGAGATGTAGGGCATGACATCCAAACGCTTTAACTTTTTAAAAATAAAAATAGTTATAACACTCTCAATTAAGAAATTAAATCTACTATTAAAAAAATGTTATTATTCCACGTTCTAAAAAAAAATGTAATTATTATCGTTTTAAAACCCAATTCACCTTCTTCTTGGGTTTTCTAGAACTAACAATTAGTATCAAAGCCAGGTTCTTATTTTTTGACTTAACCGTTTAAGAGTTTATATGATAACCACTAGTATCAGACCTATTCAGTCAGAAGGTCAATCCACTAATAGATCTCCTTTATTCAATGGGACAAATTATAATTATTGGAAGGCAAGAATGAGAATCTACATTCAAGCTGTAGACTATGACCATTGGAGGATTATCATGAACGGACCAAAAAACCTATTAAGACCGTTGTAGGAACAATCGCTCCTAAACTTGAGAATGAATGGACTAAAAATAACATAAGAGAGATTCAAAAGAATGTTAAGGCTATGAATCTCTTATATTGCTTTCCTAACCTCAACGAGTTCAATAGGATCTCAACATGTGACACAGCCAAAGAAATTTCGGAAAGACTTGAAATTATCCATGAGAGAACTAACTAAGTCAAGGAATTCAAGGTAAGCATGCTTGTTCATAACTATGAATTGTTTAAAATAAAGTATCATGAAACCCTTTCTGATATGTTTACTAAATTTATTGTTATTATAAATGGTCTAAAATCTCTTGGTAAGATCTATTCTAATGCAGAAATGGTGAGAAAGATCCTTAGGTGCATGCGCAAGAATTGGGAAGCTAAGGTCATTGCTATTCAAGAAGCTAAAGACCTCAATACACTCTGTTTTGAGGAACTTCTTGGATCTCTCATGACTCGTGAAATGAACATCAGGATGGATGATGAAGATGAAAACAAAAAGAAGAAGGACGTTGCTTTCAAGCCTTCAACCCATGATGATGAATCAGATGAAGACTCATCAAGTGATGAAAATGAAGACATAGCCCTCATCACTAGGATATTCAAAAGGTTTCTTAGAAATAAGAAACAAGGAGGAAGGAGGTTCTTCAAAAAAGGCGAGCCTAACAAGTTCAAGAGAGAGTGAAGTAAATTCAAGAATGATCACAAGAAAGACAAGATCATTTGCTATGAATGCGAAAAGCCCGAACATGTCAAGGCCTAATGTCCTCAACTTAAGAAGCAATTCAAGAAAAGATTCAAGAAGGATATGATAGCTGCATATGGTGAAAGCGATCATAGCAGCTCTAAGAATGAAAGGAAAAAAAATAAAGTTGCAAATCTATGCCTCATGGCCAAGGAAGACGACGAGGTAGTAAGTGACCCTTTCTCTTTAGAAAATTTACAAAATCCATTTGATGATTTGCACGATGAATTGAGAAAAATGGGTGCAAAAAACCCTATTCTTAAAAAGTTGGTTCTTTTCTCTTCATGTGAAATTGAAACCTAGAAAGAAGAAAAACTTGCTTTATCAAAATAGATTTCTATTTTGAAAGATGAAAACAAGGTTTTAAATAAAAAGGTTGAAGATTTTACCAAAACTGTTTATAAGTTCACTCTTAGAAAGAATAACTTAGATAAATTTCTTGGTATGCAAAAAAGTATTTTCGACAAAGCCATGATTGGATATCAACCAAAGAAGAAGCAAAAGTTTTTAAGCAACATTTTTGTCAAAGCACCCTCTAATCACTCAAATGAAACTTGCTTTCAATACTATGAGCATGGACACACTGTCACACATTGTCCACATAGAAAGTCTTTTAATTTATCTATCAAGAAGATTTGGGTTCCTAAGGGAACACATTCTCAAGGAACTAACTCCAAATGACCTAAGAAAGTTTGGGTACCAAAAATCAAAACTTAATTTTCTTCGTAGGTATGTCTCAAGTCCTCATTCAAGGAGAGGATGTGTTATCTTAATAGCGCTTGCTCAAGACACATGACAGGCGACAAAATAATGTCTGCATCCCTCAAACTTAAAGATAGTGAATTTGTGACTTTCGAAGACAATAGTAAAGAAAAAATCATAAGAATCAATTGTATCGATAAAATTCCTTCCTCTTTTATTGAAAATATTTTGTTTGTTGAGGATTTGAAACATAACCTTCTTAGCATAAGCTAACTTTGTGACAAATGCCACAAAATTGTCTTTGATTATGCTAAGTGTGTTATTGAAGATTTAATCAATAACAAAGTTATTTTTGAAGGTCATAGGCATAAAAATATTTACACTTTCATTCTAAATGACCTTTCTAAAAATGATATCAAGTACTTAGCTGTCTTAAGTGATAATAGTTGGTTGTGGCATAGAAGATTTGGATATGCACACATAAACTTGATTTATAAACTTTTGAAAAATTAATTGGTGATTAGTTTACCCTAAATCAAATTTGAAAAAGACAAAGTGTATGATGCATGTCAACAAAGGTAACAAGTTAGAAGCTGTTCTCAATCCAAAAGTGAGATTTTAACTTCTAAACCCTTACAACTATTGCACATGGACTTATTTAGTTCAATAAGTACTCTTAGCCTTGGAGGCAAGAACTATGCATTTGTTATTGTTGATGACTTTTCTAGATATACTTGGGTGCTATTCTTATGTCATAAGAATGAAGCATTTACCTCTTTTGCAAAAGTGTTTCGGAGAATTCAAAACGTAAAAAGTTTTCAAATCACAAGTACCCAAAGTAATCATGGTAGAGAATTTAAAAATAAAGATTTTAAAAAATTTTCTGATGAAAATGGCATTAACTACAACTTCTCTTGTCCTAGAACCCCTTAAAAAAATAGAGTTGTTCAGAGGAAGAGTAGGACCTTGGAAGAAATGGTTAGAACCATACTCTGTGAAAATAATCTACTAAGACACTTTTGAGCCAAGGCTGTAAGCTTATTTTATCATGAATAGAGCCATGATTCAAGTTTCTCTCAAGAAAACCCCACATGAGCTATAGAATGAAAGAAAACCTAACATCAGTTATTTTTGCGCCTTTGGGTGCAAGTTCTTTGTTTTTATTTTAAATAACAACAGAGAACTTTTGAACAAGTTCGATACAAAATATGATAAAGGTATATTCTTAGGATATTCCTTATCTAGTAAAGCCTATAGAGTTTTTAACAAAAGAACCTTAGTTGAAGAATCTATACAAGTGGTATTTGATGAAGTTAACCTTGGTTCTTCAAAAAAAATTTGTGAAGATAACTTGGTTGACATAAAAAACGGTATTGAAGACATCTTCATTAAAAACCAAGAAGTGCCAAATCATGAGGAAGCTTCAAATTCTCAATTTGATGAAGTTCAACAAGCTGCAGGACCTTTAAGAAAATTCAGATTTGCCTAAGGAATTGAGGTATGCTTATGGTCATCCAAAAGACTTGATCATTTGTGACCCATCTCAAGGTATCAAAACTCGATTTTCTCTACATAATGTTTGTGGTAATTTATCATTCTTTTCCCAGACTGAACCAAAATATTTTGAGGAAGCTGAAAATGATAAGTTTTGGACCTTGGCTATGCAAGAAGAGATTAACCAATTTGAAAGAAATAAAGTTTGGACTTTAGTCCCAAGACCTAAGGAACACTCCATCATCGGTACAAAATGGGCTTTTAAAAACAAAATAGATGAGAGTGGAGTGGTTCTTAGGAACAAAGCTCGATTGGTAGCCCAATGCTACAATCAAGAAGAATGCATCGATTTTGATGAGACTTTTGCTCATATGGCTACGCTTGAAGTCATTAGGATGTTGCTTGTTTTTGCATGCTTTAAAAATTTCAAACTCTATCAAATGGATATCAAAAGTGTATTTTTAAATGGTTTTATCTCAGAGAAAGTTTTTGTGAAACAATCTCCTGGTTTTAAAAATTCTAATTTTTCAAATCATATTTACAAACTTACCAATACTCTCTGTGGTTTGAAGCAAGTACCTAAAGTACGGTATGAAAGGCTTAGCAAATTCTTGATTGAAAGTGAGTTTTCAAAAAAAAAATTGATACCACTCTTTTCATTAAGTCTCAAGATGAAGATATGCTAGTTGTCCAAATATATACAGATGACATTATTTTTTTCTCAACCAATGGATCTCTTTACAATGACTTTGCTAAGTGTATATTGGGAGAATTTGAGATGAGTATGATAAGAGAGCACAACTACTTCTTTGGATTTCAAATCAAACAAACTTAAGAAGGAATCTACATCAATCAAGCCAAGTATACAAGGGATTTATCGAAGAGGTTTGACATGCAAAAAGAAAAACCTATGGAAACCCCAACGTGTCCTATAGTAAAGATTGATAAGCATGAAAATAGTAAAGCAATAGAGAAAAAACGATATAGAGGTATTATTGGATCTCTACTATACTTAACTGCTAATCGTCTAGATATTATGTTTAACATTTTTATGTGTGCTAGATTTTAATCTAATTCTAAAAAATCACATGTGACCGCCGTTAAGCACATCTTTAGATACCTCTTAGGTACACAAAACCTAGGATTGTTCTAACCTAGAAGAATAGATTTTGAGTTATTTGGCTATTCTGATGCTGAGTTTTTCAGATGTAAAGTCGATAGGAAGAGCACAAGTGGAACATGTCAATTCCTAGGACACTAATTAATCTTATGGTTTAGTAAGAAATAAAACTCAATGTTGGGAATGTATACTGAAAAGTCATGCTTTCTATGTATTTTATTCTAGATCCCTGGCATCTATGTATTTTATTCTAGATCCCTGGCATATTAATGAAAAATATTTGAGATGATTTTGCATTCGTGGTTTCATATTTATATTTGTGATGAATGA
>JAOTRH010190272.1:0-11652 GCA_034768845.1 Heliamphora exappendiculata
TCTTTAGTGGTGTGAACTGTAATTCAGTATTTTATGAAAATTGTAGAAATCGCTGCTGGTTTTTCATAATTGCAGATTCCGCTATGCGTCTTTCTTTAATTACAGAAATCGCAGGTAGATATTTGTGTTCCACTGGAAGTCTAACTCATAATTACTCCTCAGGTCCCTGCTGTAGCTCTATATATACGCAAGTAGGCTGAACCAGTTTGCGATTGATAGATCATATCTCATATATCATTATCATTATGATATTATTTTTGTCTTTCAAGACTTAAATATATCAGGATTCTGTCGGTACGAGTTCTCGGAGAATCGCAGCCCACACTACGTTCGAGGATTGCATAAGGGAATACAGTAGAAGATCTGAAAGGAGTTTCAACTCGGAATCAAATCGTAGTTGAAGATTAGATCGACAAAATATATTCTTCTAAATTAACTTTGGTTGCACGGGTTTATTTTTGATGATTTTTCGTCAAAAATTTTATCTGAAACCCATTTTGGTGTTTTTCCGTCCAGTTAATTTTTTATCAAAAATTGTTAACAAAAATAATGATCTTAGTAGTATTGCCTCCAATATCAGGGAGACAAGGAGGGGCGCGACCTTATTTTCAGTAGCATCACGGCCTGCATTAGTTGCACGCGTGCTAGAGGCTCAGCAGAAAGATCAGAAGGTTCAGATGATACGAGATCGCATTGCTAGTGGGAAGGACACTGCAGGATGGGTTGTGAATCCAGATCAGAGTTTGAGGTTGACAGGGAGATTATTTGTACCAAAGTCGTGCCATGCCTAGGGGCTACACAATTTTCATCATTCACGTCTTGCAGTGCATCCAGAAAGCACGAAAATGTATCATGATCTGCACTGTCAATTTTAGTGGACAGGAATGAAGAGGAATGTGATTCGGTTCATTTTTCGGTGCCTTACTTGTCAACAGCTAAAGGCGAAACATCAGAGGCTAATAGGGTTGTTACAGCCGTTGTCGATATCAGAATGTAAGTGGAAGAACGTCACGATGGATTTTACATCAGGACTTCCTCGATCGTCGAAGGGACATGATGCTATTTGGGTTGTGGTGGATAGATTGACGAAGTCTGCACACTTTCTTCCCATTCGTGTGAAGGATCTGGTGGACAGACTGGGTAGGTTGTATGTCCGTGAGATAGTCCGACTACACGGAGTACCTGTGACTATTGTTTCTGATCAAGACCCACGTTTTAAATCTCGCTTTTGGCAAAGTCTTTAGGTGGCTTTGGGGACGAGCTTGATATTTTGTGCAACTTTTCATCCACAGACAGATGGTCAGTTTGAGAGCATCCAGATTTTCAAAGATTCATTTGCCCTTTCTTAGCCACCGGAATTGTAGATTAAAAGCGGAAGAGTTTTTTTTTATTTTTATGAAAGTTAAATTTAATGTTAATAATGGTTAAATTTGTATTTAAGCTAATATGGGCTAAATTTAACGCTGGCACCTGTTTGATCAAATTTGAAACAGACAACGACTAGATAAAATTTAAATCAACACCAGTTTGATAGAATTTGAAACTGATGACAACTAAATTTGTATTTTAGGTAATGGAGGCTAAATTTAATGCCAACAATGGTTTAATTAAATTTGAAGTTGATAGCGACTAGATTTAATTTGAAGCTGACAATGGCCAGGTAATAAAAATATTTATTTTTCAAAATGAACCATTCAATGACTTTGTTGTGATTCAATTAGATTCTAAAAATTTATAAATTTTTAGCAAACTTAATAATATTTAGACTAGAACACAATTCAACGATTTTTGTCACGGTTGAGGTGGGTTTTGTAGATAATATTTTTAGAATATCATTCAACGGTTTTGTTACTGTTGAAATTGGTTGAAACAAGTTCTAAATAAAATTAGTTTTACAAATTTAATAACAGTAACGCTAAACGTCTCCAAACCTAATAGTGAATTATATGACTGAATTGTGTAGCGTACTCGAGTTATTCATATTTTAAAATTGGTTCAAATTCTCACTATATTGTGTTTTATTTAATATTTTATTTTTTTAATATATTTTTATTATCGAAATCGTTTATTTTATAGTATTTCTTAATTTTATTACTCACAAAAAAAATTAAGTTAATTGAATATCTCGAACTATATGATTTGATTATATTTGTTTAACACTATTTTTTGTAAGATTATATTTTTTGTATGATTTCGACTTCCGCAGGCCGTTGATACACATTGTTTTACAAAAGTTTAGTCTATCCGTCCCATAATGTAGTTCATGCAATCTATGTACCTTCTCGAACTTGCACCGAATGACCGTAGCCCCCGTCTATGCACCTTTACGGACTTTAATCGAAAGACCCCAACCTTACCATGCACCTTTATGGACTTCAACCGAAGCACCTCAGCCCTAACCCTCACGGACTATAACCGAAGGACCGCAGCCCTACCAGATACACCTTTACGGACTTTCACCGAGGGACCGCAGCCCTATCAAATGCACAGTCAGCCAGAGCTAACATTCATAGAACTACATGTTCTACTATCTCATTCCATACACCTAGGTTATCATTCCATACACCTATGCGTAACCTAAAGATAATTTAAATGCATAAAATCACGTACTATTACTACGTATCACAAATCACGTCACATGGTACACACGCGACTTACACAACACTTGCAACTCATGCAACATGCATCAAATGCATCCGTTCCTCATATTCCACATAACCATGCCTATAAAACCCTGTGTTTTAAAGCATAAATCACGTTATAAGTAACGATATCAAACCATGTAATTCACTTACATATCCGTACATAAATAAAATAGAGTTATAAATACACATAGCTAGTTATAAATGCAAATAGCCATATATAACTTCATATCACGACGCCACCCGCCACATAACTCAACACGACATCGCATGCCACACACACCCGTCACTCGATACCCGAACGATCCATCCACAAACCAGGACCCGTCCACACACCGGGACAACCAACGATAAAGAAAACCAAAACCAAAACCTAACCCGGAGGCCAACACAGCCCAAGCAATCCCCAACTGACATAGCACACAGCCACAACCCCGCTCGAGCGCACAATCACTGCTCGAGCGGTCCCCTACCGACATACATCTTTGCCACTCACCGCTCGAGCGCTCAACCACCGCTCGAGCGGTCACCAACCAACCCAACACTTTGGCACCACCCCGTTCGAGCGCTCAACCACCGCTCAAGTGGTCAACGCTGGGAGAAAACTCAAACCAAGAAACAAAACCAAACCCCCACACGCAACGAAGCAAGAACCACCACGCACACAACCGTGCACCAACACCCCACATGAAATGACAAACACCTTCTCCGTGACTTCAATTTGCAGGACCCCATAATCCAATCAACTAAAATCACTAGAGGTGAGCAGTCGATTAAGCCCCATAACCCAATCGACCGAGAGCCACCACACGACTCCCGAAGCCATCACACAACCAACTGAATCCCAAAAAGAATCCATAGGCATTTGACTCGATAAATTCCCATAAATTAATCAATTGGATACCATAGGACGCCAATTGAAAACCAAAGAACCAATCACCAAACCACAAAACACCAACAAACTCCCAAGGGCCTAACACGAACAAAACGGACTCACACACGTCCAACACGGCAAACACGAACCCATACATGCCCAACACGGCCAACACAAACCCACAGCACCTACAAGAACACCACAATGCCCCCACGGAACACGAAATTAGGTCAAAATGGCCAACCAGGATGAAAAACAACCTTTTTCCAAACATTCGGCCAAAAACAGGTGAAAACGGTATAAAATTCTTGACACACCTTCACACTTTTGATCATAACTTTTTCTACAAAAATATTTTTAAGGTGAGAGAGGTTTCATTGGAAAGAGGACTTCCGGGGCTTCAATTTGAGTATAAAAACGACCTAATTCCGAATCTGAACGAGAGAGATAACATGAAAACAAAACGGCCATGCGCAGCCAGTCCGCTCGAGCGGACATCGGGCACTCGAGCGAGCTACCACTCGAGAGAAACCCATATTTTTTGTTCTGGAGTGTTCTTAGCCCCAAACTCTCAAACACTCACAAACTACCATCTCAACCACAAATCTAAGCCTTTAAATACTATCTCGGCACCCTCGAACGTGTCTTAACCCGAAACTACCACAAAACCTCAAAAGAAAAAACTCAAAACCCGATTCCATCCACCGAAATTGACACAAAACACCCATTTTTAATCAAAACCCAATTTTCTTGAAACAAAGTCAGATCTACAACAATCCAACCGTTAAAAATGCACACGATTACACGTAACACCCTTATAAGATATGAGAATCTAGGATCCTACCTCGGTGAGTTCAAAACTCGATGTCTCGAATCACGTGCAAAATCGAATTTCGTCGGAATCAAAATTTGACCGGATAGTTGCGTAGCCCTTAATGTCGATACCAAGAATCCACAGTCTGATCGTCAAAAACTAAACCCTAGGCCCCCGAGAACTTAAAGAGAAGACAGATAGAAGGAGAAAACTTAGGAGTTAAGTTTTGAAAATATCTTTTGAAAATATCTAATTCCAGATATTTATAGGCCTCCAAAATATCTTTTTTTTTTAAATTTTCAAAAATTGTGCTACAACGGCCCACGGTCTCGGGAATCTACTCCGCATGCATATCTAACCCCGATCATGCATCTAAACTCGTAAAAACATGCAACGATGAAAACACCAAATGCGCGTCGAAAAATGCCGAAGAAGAAAACGGGTCAGGGTCTCACAACTCTACTCCCCTTAAAGGTATTTCGTCCCCGAAATTCAGCACAAAGTCAAAGAAACAAACCGTCGATCACAATTCACACGGCATACGAGATGGTTAGCCAAACCATTCCTAGAATATAGTCAAACAAGGTTAGGCATCCTAAACAATGGCCAACTATCTCAAAGACGCGGGATCGACGACTCGTCTCAAACTCACATCCTCACCACCTGCTGTAACAACACAGCACACGACCCACGGAGTCCACCACCAACTCCAAACCCACGGTCACAGCCTCAAACATCGCCTCGCCCTCTTCGCACAAACATCGCGTCTATATGAAAGGAAGGACAAGACATAAGACGCATCACATAGCACGAACATAAACGCTAACCACGTAAGCATGCTAACACAGCCACATAGGTTCGTGCTAAACAAAACCCACATACCGAGGAGAACTAACAAGAATGACGCGTCAATCTGGATAACCTACTCAGATTCCATACTAGAAATCACGTCAGTTAAACGCGTTTCTAACTTGGCTCATAAGTTTGTTAATCCAAACGCCCAAATGCAGGACTAATCAATCCCACAATTCAACCCCCATGCTCACATGTATACATCATTCACGTATCTAACATGCTGACACGATTAGGTTATCAAAATATCTAAACGCATGCAGTCAAACACACGCAATCAACCTCACACGGGATACACCCTCTTCCCACAGCTCATAGGTATTTGAACCCAGAGCTATGATACCATTCTGTCACACCCCAAACTTCGGGCCATGTAAAACACCCATAAACAAACAACCACAACACCCATCCCAAGATTACACTCACAAAATAAACCATACATGGATTGTATATAAACGCCAAACGGCATACATTACACAGCTCCAGCGCCAAGAAATATGTATTAAGTATACATGATACAGATAGAAACAAAAAGAAAGACTATAACTATTCCACCTCTCCAACACCTCCATATCAACCTGCGTGACCAGTACCTAAAGAAAAGCAAATCCCACACCGTGAGCCAAAGCTCAGCAAATTCTAAGCAGCACATGCAGTATAACCTAAACATGCTCGACAAACGAAGTGCAGTTTTTGACTCTCTTTCAAGCCAATGAAATAATTTGAAACCAGTTTTAGATCACGACTCACCAGAGCCAGAAAATCATTTTTCACATGCAAGGGAAAGCGAGGATAAGAACTATTTTTTGACTCGCACACAGGAGCCTCGAAAACGATTCTGGTATTCCGATTCCCGCAGGCCGTTAATACACTTTGTTTTACAAAAGTTTGGTCTATCCATCTTATAATGCAGTTCATGCAATCCATGTACCTTCTCGGACTTTCACCGATGGACCGCAGCCCCCGCCTATGCACATTTACGGACTTCAACCAAAGGACCTCAGCCCTACCATGCACCTTTACGGACGTCAATCGAAGGACCTCAGCCCTAACCTTCACGGACTTTAACCGAAGGACCGCAGCCCTACCAGATACACCTTTTCAGACTTTCACCAAGGGACCGCAGCCCTATCGAATGCACCGTCAGCCAAAGCTAACATTCATAGAACCACATGTTCTACTATCTCATTCCATACACTTATGCATAACCTAAACAGGATTTAAATGCATAAAATCACGTACTATCACTACATATCACAAACCACATCACATGGTACACACGCGACTTACACAACACTTATAACTCATGCAGCATGCATCACAAGCATCCGTTCCTCATATTCCACATAATCATGCCTATAAAATTCAGAGTTTTAAAGCATAAACCACGTTACAAGTAACGATATCAAGCCATGTAATTCACTTACATATCCGTACATAAATAAAACAGAGTTATAAATGCACATAGCTAGTTATAAATGCAAGCAGCCATGTATAACTTTACATCACGACGCCACCCGCCACATAACTCAACACGACATCACATGCCACACACACCCGTCACTCGATACCCGAACGACCCATCCACAAACTGGGACCCGTCCACACACTGGGACAACCAACGATATAGAAAATCAAAACTAAAACCTAACCCGGAGGCCAACACAGCCCAAGCAATCCCCAACCGACATAGCACACAGCCACAACCCCGCTCGAGCGCACAATCACCGCTCGAGCGGTCCCCTACCGACATACATCTCTGCCACTCCACCGCTCGAGCGCTCAACTACCGCTCGAGTGGTCACTAACCAACCCAACACTCTAGCACCACCCCACTCGAGCACTCAACCACCGCTCATGCGGTCACCAACCAACCCAACACTCTGGCACCACCCCGCTCGAGCGCTCAACCACCACTCGAGCGGTCAACGCTGAGAGAAAACTCAAACCGAGAAACAAAGCCAAACCCCCACACGCAACGATGCACGAACCACCACGCACACAACCGTGCACCAACACCCCGCATGAAATGACCAATACAATCTCCGTGACTTCAATTGACAGGACCCCATAATCCAATCAACTAAAATCACTAGAGGAGAGCGGTCGATCAAGCCCATAACCCAATCGATCGAGAGGCCACCACACGACTCCCGAAGCCATTAACAACCAACCGAATCCCAAAAAGAATTCATAGGTATTTGAATCGACTAATTCCCGTAAATTAATCAATTGAATACCATAAGACGCCAATTGAAATCCAAAGAACCAATCACCAAACCACAAAACACCAACAAACTCCCAAGGGCCTAACACGACCAAAATGGACTCACACACGTCTAACACGGCAAACACGAACCCACACATGCCCAACACGGCCAACATAAACCCACAACACCTACAAGAACACCACAATGCCCCACGGAACACGGAATTAGGTCAAAAGGGCCAACAAGTATGAAAAACAACCTTTTTCCAAACATTCGGCCAAAACGGGTGAAAAATGGTTTAAAATTCTTGACACACCTTCACTCTTTTGATCATAACTTTTTCTACAAAAATAATTTTAAGGTGAGAGACGTGTCATTCGAAAGAGGACTTTCGGAGCTTCAATTTGAGTACAAGAACGACCTAATTCCAAGTTCGGACGGTGGAGATAACATGAAAATAAAACAATCCTATGCAGCCAGTCCGCTCGAGCGGACATCGGGCGTTCGAGTGAACTACCACCCACTACTAAAGAAAGGTGCTTTTGAGTCGAGAGCATTCCGTCGCAAAAGAGTATTTGCGTCGACTTTGCGTCGGCAAATGGGGATAGTACACACTGGGGTTGCAAAAAACTATTTGCGTCGAAAATTGCCGTCTCAAATGCATTTGCGTTGGCAAAAAAGGCTTTTTGAGACAACGTTAAAAGCGTCGCAAAAACATTAAAAAAATATTATTTCTTGCATATGTTACCAAAATCATAGGAAAAACAATATTTTTTGCATCTCAAAGTTTTTGTGTTAGCAATTTTGTCGTCTCAAATACTTTTTTAAGATTTAAAAAAATAGTTATTTGCGACGAAAAATGTCACAAATAACTATTTAAAAAATAATAAATAATAAAATTTTCTAATTTCCTATTCGTAACGTAAATATCCAAGTATCTGAATCCATTAAATCACATTAAAATATTAAAAATTACATTTAATCAACGTAAAACCCGTCTATTTCATAATTAACATTCAACAAATAAATTACAACCAATCGCATTCATAAAAAATATAACAGCATAAATATTATCCACCCACCTAAAAAAACTAAAAAATTACAAATGTTCAAATCAATTACAAATTTATTACTACACCACTCAATAAAATAGCCAGATTACTTCAAACGAAAAATGTCATCTTCTTCCAACAAGTAATCTATTACAAAAAAAAAAGTATTTCATTTAATTCATTCATGTAGCACTTTATCATAAATCTCATTTGCAACATTCGATATATAATTATAAAAAGAATAATAAAAAATAAACATAACGAAAGCAAACAAATAAAGAATAGTAACTAAGAGACATAAATGAAGGCTTTAGAAGATATAAACAATCTGACTCAAACCCAATGTATGAGGTAAAACACTCTTTTTTTATAGGTAGATACGCATTCAACCTAACTCCCACACCTTTAAAAGATATAAATAATCTGAGTTAAACCATTAACACAATTCCATAAAACCAAGCAGCAACTGAGATAATAGAGGGCTCGAAAAATGAAATGGTTACCTAAAGACTAGATGAACTTTGCTCATTTACGGTTGCCACCGGCACAATTTCAACAATTACTTAGCTTATCCACTCTACAAAATGATGGTACAGAAATTTATCAACATACAAAGAAAATGTTAGTACGAAGATTGAAAGTAACCCACAAAACAATACGAAAAAGAGTGGCATACCCAAAAAGGCAAGGGAAAAAGAATTTGAAGGCTCTCCATAATGATTTTCACTTGAAACCTATTGAAAGAAACTCATATTTACTATTAGAGAAGAATGGAAAGGGAGAGGCATAAAACTCAATTTAGCAGCTAAGATGTAGGAGAGACAGAGAAACTCAAAAGTATTTAAGTTTCACATTGGATGCAATATCCAGGTGGGTACCCCACAAACTCAAGCCTTAATACTAATATCAATTGGCTTGTTTGATACTCATTCTTCATAATCCAAAACAAAATAATATATAAATTAAACTAATCAAAACATTAGCTATTATTTTACTTTTCCTCAGCTTCTAAAAAAGAGTAGAGGAAAAAAGGAAAATAAAGCCTAGGTAACATATTGTGTCAGGTATACAGCAGCAACTGGAGGTAGATAAGTTCTTTCTCAATGCTTCTTCCTAAACAAGAAAAAATAAGGACAAATGTTCATAAATTTTCCCTCCCAATTGGTTGATACAAAACTATTCAAACTTTTTAGTACCTTAAGCTTATCTAAAGCCCCGAGGGATAGCACCAAAACCTTTTCATAAATACTAATTATTCACTTTTCTTGACAAAACCTGAAGAAATTGATTACTCAACAAATGTGGTAAGCAAATTCTGCTCAATGAAAGAACCCTAATCAGATGAAGAAGAAAAAAATATTGTGTCAGGTATACAGCAGCAACTGGAGGTAGATAAGTTCTTTCTCAATGCTTCTTCCTAAACAAGAAAAAATAAGGACAAATGTTCATAAATTTTCCCTCCCAATTGGTTGATACAAAACTATTCAAACTTTTTAGTACCTTAAGCTTATCTAAAGCCCCGAGGGATAGCACCAAAACCTTTTCATAAATACTAATTATTCACTTTTCTTGACAAAACCTGAAGAAATTGATTACTCAACAAATGTGGTAAGCAAATTCTGCTCAATGAAAGAACCCTAATCAGATGAAGAAGAAAAAAATAGAGAATAAATAGAAAAAGAAAAAACAGAGCATGATTAAATTTAAAACAGAGCACGAAACCAAAATTGGATATTTAACATAAAACAAGCAAACAAATTGGTGAATGCAAATATACACCAGACTACATTAACAGTGGCAAATCTATTCCTGCTTTGTTTGTTCTTATACCCACCCCTCTCTATACCGTCTCACATTTTAATAGACATAGATGCAGATATGGATACAAATATATATTTTGTTTTAGGTGCAATAGATAGAAGTTTTTTTTTTTTCTACCTAAAAATAATAACTGCTTTGGTAGGAAAACGCTTTTTTTTTTCTTTCTCAAATCTCATTTGAAAAAAAATGATTTCAAATAGTTCTTTTCTCAATAGAAAAATCAAAACCAATATGCAAGTGTTATTGTTCACGCCAATAACCAATCACTGCCTCCCACGCCAATAACCAAAGCTAATATACAAACAATCTTTTAACATTAGCAGAAATTAATGAACATTCGAGACATAGATAAAAATTCACTAACGAATTAGCTCAGTTAACTATACAATTTGAAATGAACCACCATTTCTTGACATTAAGAATCATGCTTATCAATTTAATCTAAATGGGAAGAAGAAAAGAACAGAAATCCCATTTGAGAATATTGAATTTTAATAAACTATAAACCAAAAATCAAGGTTTATTGAATTTTAATAAACTATAAACAAAAACCTCTACAATTTTTTTTTCCAAAAAGCATAAACAAAATAATGTTTGTACAAAATTCTAATGTTAGATATATGAAGCTTCAACTAACAGATACCGAAGAAATTGAAATCCAAGAGATGAAAAATGTGTTCCATTGATGAAATCTAATGATAAAATCTAATGATAAAATCTTCAGAATTGAAGGAAAACAAAGCAGCTTCGATCAAGAAATATACAATAACTTAACAAACTGAAGAAAGAAAACAATGAGGATGAGGAATGTGTGCGCCGAAAGAGAGAGCGAGAGATGGAATGAGTCGAATGACAGATAGAGAAGAAGGGAGGGATGGGGGACTTACCGGGAAGGATGGGCGACCACGGCGGTGCGGTGTTGCGGCGAGCAACCAACAGAGCAACGGCGGCGATGCGCGACACAAAAAGTTTTGACGATGGCAATCGGCGGTTGCGAGCAGCAGTGGGGGCGCAGTGGTGCCGCAGTGGGGGCGCAGTGGTGCCGCAGTGGGGGCGCAGTGGTGCCGCAGTGGTGGCTCAGTGGTGGGGCGAAAAGAGAGGGACCTATGAGAGAGAGAGAGAGAGAGAGAGAGACAACGGCGGAAGAACACACGGCGGTGGAAGACGCTACAGAGAATACACTGTGCGGCGCTGAAGAGGAAATGTTTTGTGTTTTGTGAGAATTTGAAGCGTGAATTGAAAGAGGCAAGAGAGTTAGGATGTGTTTAACATTTAGGTTTAGGTTTTAGACTTAATTAAGTGAGTAAAACATGGTTAAAATAATTAAGTTTAATTAAAAGATTAATTAATTTTTTAGAGTGAAAAATAAAAATAAAAAGTCTCTAAT
>JAOTRH010190283.1:0-11652 GCA_034768845.1 Heliamphora exappendiculata
GTCGCCGACACCATCGCGGGACACGCCGCCGTCGTCAGCTTGCTCCCGTCGCCTCAGGTCGTCGCCGACACCGTCGCGAGACACGCTGCCGTCGTCAGCTTGTTCCTGTCGCCTCAGGCCGTCGCCGACACCATCGCGGGACACGCCGCCGTCGTCAGCTTGCTCCTGTCGCCTCAAGCCGTCGCCGCCGCCGTCGTGTGACTCGCGTCGCCGCCGCTGCCGTCGCGTGACTCGCTCGTCTTCAAAAAAAAAAAATTGATTGTCACTTCATCCGACATCACCTTCAGCAGGGCACCCTACATCTCCGATTTGTCTCTTCTAAAAATTAACTTGCCGACCTTTTCACAAAATCTCATCCTCCTGATCGCCTCCGTACTCTAATTTTCAAACTTCAGCTGACTTCGTCATCTCGCGTTTGAGAGGGGATGTTAGAATAATAGATTGATTATTATAATATTAGATTGATTTTATTCTGATTTGATTTTATTCTCTATTTATTGTATTTTCTTTCTTGTTTATTCCTATTCACCTATAAATAGGGCATATATTGTACAGTTTCAATACACAGAAAATATACAGTTATTTTCTCTTCTCAATTTCTTCAATAAAAAGAGAAAAAAACAGCCATGATAGTTTACTGCTGGAATCTAATGCTTCCATAATGAAAGGCATCCAAAGAAAGGGGACAAGTCCCATAAATCTTTTTGATTGGCATCTTTTCTTTAAAACAAGTCATGGAAGAACTTCATTCCCCGTGATAAGCTTCCACAGAGCGAATCTCATGACTTATCAATTCATTGTTCTAGTAGTTATTATTTGAACCGTTGATAAAAAGTAGAGAGATTCTTTAATTTATGTTTGCACAATTTTCCCAAAATGCCAAAGCTTGTAATTAAGGATTTTATGAGCACTAATGTCTAACTAAAAATATTGGCACGTATCTATTAACCAAAAACAAATAAATCTCCATCAAAGAAAAGAAATTCTTCAAAATTATCAAGCGATTTTTCTAGGTCATTTGCGTTGTTTCACGACTTTGCTAGAAAAATCATAAAGAATGCTATGAAAAATAATAAAAATGAATTTTTATTACTTTGATGGAGAACCGATTACAAAGACTACAAACTACTCCTATGAACTTTAAAAAAAATTACAAAGAAAATAAATAAAAAATAAAAGAGAAATAGAGGCAGTCTGTCAAATTGTGTAGAGATCCCTTACAATACTAATATTTATAGAAAACTTCATAAATAACTTCCTACAACTGCTATTAACTCTCCACTACTTAAACATGTCTCTCCTACTACTTAAATATGTAATTTCTTCTAATCGCTGGCGTCACTTGCCATCTTCAAGAATAATCCATATGGACATTTTAAATATATGACTATTTTTCATTAAGCCTTTCTAAAATATAATAGGCTATTAAATATAAAATTATAATTTATGGTGTAAACAATGCCCATAACTCTTTAATAATGAGATATCGAACTCTTGAAGAGTTGTATCATTACAAAAAAATTAAATTTTTAATAGCAAAAAATGGTTAAAATTATAATAAATTTTTTTAAAAATAAAAAAACTAGAAAATTGAATTTCGAGTCCATTGGATCAGACGAAGCTAATATGGGCAATTATTGACAAAATAATACAATCTAAAATTTAAGTGCTACCAAACATGCGCATAGAAAACCCTTGTTATAAGCAATCAACCAAATGTGGTTGACAGCTTGGAGAGATTGGAGAGATTGCGTGTTCGTGCTCGACAGCTTTTCGAGAAGCGCACTCGATGACAGGTGCCCTCCTCCCCCTTTTTTTTCTTGCCAAAATCATGGCCCTTTGTATGGAAATGTAGCCTAACTTCAAAGCTTTCTTTTCCCAAACAGTCCCTACTACTTTATCTTCATCATCATCAATGAACCATCATCCTTGGCAATTCCATCAAGGAAGAAAATTTGTTCACCAAGAGCAGACCAAAAGATCAACCTTCTTTCAAACTTCGATTTTGACTTTTCGAATTTGCAGTGATGATCCAACGCTAACATTGGAGGAACGATGCCCGATCTCGATTTGCATATCTTCATCATTCTTCGCAGACCTGTAATTTATCATTAACTATGAGATGATCAAAACAATCCCGTTGAAATCGATCTTCTGTCAATTTTTTTTTATCAAGCTGTTGTCGATTTTCACTATCGAATCACTGTTGATTTTTTTGTCGAGCTTCTGTCAATTTTCATAGAATCTATGTTGTTTTTCTTAGTCAATTTGGAAAGATACCCTAAAGCCAAAAAAGCTTCAATGGGGCCTTCTCCGTGTGAGACCTTGACCTGTTTTCTTTTTCAACGTTTTTCGACGTGCGTGTAGCATTTTTGTTTTAGCATGTTTAAATATTTTTTGATACTTACTCGGGGTTAGATATGCATGCGGGGCAGGTTTTCGGGGTCGTGGGGTGTTACGGTGCGAATTTTAAAAAATTTTAAAAGAAGATATTTTGGAGGGTTATAAATATCTAGAGTTAGATATTTTCAAAAGATATTTTCAAAATTTCTCCAGTAAATTTTCTCATTTTTCTATCTATCTTCTCTCTAAGTTCAGGGGGACCGGGACTCAGTTTTCAACGATCCAACAGCAGATCCTTGCTTTTGGCACGGTGGGCTACGTGTTCATCCGGACAAAATTCTATTTCGACAAGGCTCGATTTTGCACGTGGTTCAAAGCATCGAGTTTTTAATTCACCGAGATAGAATTCTAGAACCTACTGCTGTATAGGGGTGCTACATGTAATCGTTTGTGTTTTTAACGGTTAGATTGCTGTAGATCTGAGTTTGTTTCAAGTTAGGTTTTTGGGTTTAAAATCCATTTTTTGGCGATTTCGGTGGATGAAATCAGGTATCGGGTGTTCCTTTCGTGGTTTTGAGGTTAGGTTTGAGCGTGTGTATGTCCGGGGGAGTTGGATGGATGTTTGGAGGCTTCGATTCGAGGCTTGTTAGTTGAAACTGTAGCTTAAAAACGGTTTTTGGGCTTGATCAGTCGATTGAACTCATAGGTTCAGTTGACTGGATCATAGTTCTTAGGGTTCAGTCGACTGGACCTAGAGAGTCAGTCGACTAAACAGTGTGTTTTAGGCGTTCTGGGCCTTTTCAGTGTGTTTTTCAATCGATTGGGGGTTGGGTCCAATCGACTGAAGTTCTGGGCTGTTGGTTTTGTGGTTTTGGTTGGGTCCTTGGGTTTCCAATTGGTTTTCAATGGTATTCGATTGATTAATTATGGGGTTAGTCAATTACAATACTGTTGGATGCCTTTTGGGGTTCGGTTGGTGGTTGTGGCTTGGGGAATTGTGTCGTGGCTTCGAGTGTTCGTTTAGGTGTCATCCTCGGAGATGACGGGCATGGTTAGATGTGGGTTGTCGAGGCACGGTTGTGTGCGTGCTGATTATGTGCGGGACCGTGGTTCGATTTACAGGCGGTTTTTGGTGAGAACCGTTTTGTGGGAGGCTCAGGTGTTGGCCTCTGGGTTAGTTGGTGGTTGTCCCGGTGTGTGGACGGTCCCAGTGTGTGAACAGGTGTTCGGGTGAGTGGATGTCGATTTGTTTTGACGGGTGGCTTCGTGATGTATTGCCATACATGATTATGTGCATTTATAACTGTTTATTTATGTATGGATCATGTAAGTGGATTATATGGCTTGATATCGTTACGTGTAACATGATTTATACTTTAAAACTCAAAATTTTATTAGGCATGTATATGTTGGATCTGTGGAGCACATGCGTGTGGTACATGTGGTATGTTTATGCATTTAAATTCTGATTAGGTTATGCATGGGTGTATGGAATGAGATAGAAGAACATGTGGTTCTGTAGATGTTAGCTCTGGCTGACAGTGTATTCGATAGGGCTGCGGTCCCTCGGTGAAAATCCGTAAAGGTGTGTTCGGTAACGCTGCGATCCTTCGATGATAGTCTGAGAAGATTAGGGCTGAGGTCCTTCGGTTAAAGTTCGTAAAGCTGTGTTCGGTAGGGCTGAGGTCCTTCGATTGAAGTCCATAAAGGTACACTGACGGGGGCTGCGGTCCCACGGTGAAAGTCTGTGAAGATGTCTGTTGCATGGGTTGCATGCGCAGTGTGTTGTACGGGTTGCGTGCGTTGCATAGACGAGGGCTGTGGTCTTACGGTGAAAGTCCATGAAGATATGTGTTGCACGAGTTGCGTGCATTGTGTATGTTGCACGGGTTATGTGCGTTGCATAGACGAGGGCTGTGGTCCTTCGGTGGAAGTCCGTGAAGTTACATGGATTACGTGAATTGCATTGTGGGACGGATAAAATCAATTTTAAATTATTTTTAAGAGTCGTGTGAATCGCGATCCAAAAACTCTTTTTCAACTGTTTTGCAAGGCTCTTGTAAGTGAGTAAAAAGATGGTTTATATCCTCGCTTTTCTGTTTGCATGTGAAAATTGTTTTAAAGGCTTGAAAGTGAGTCTAAAATTACACCTCGTTTTCTTAGCATGTTTAGCTTATACTGCATGCCTGTCCAGTTTCTGCTGAGCTTTGTCTCACGATGTGGGATTTGATTTACTTCAGGTACCAGTCACGCATGTTGATCTGAAGGTGTCGGAGAGGTGGAAGAGCTATAGTCTTCCTTTTTGTTCTTTCTGTTACACATGTAAGTTGTAACATGTTTTCCTGGTATTGGAACCGTGTGATGTTTACCGTTTGGCGATTTTATACAATGCATGTATGATTAATTTTGAGAATGTATTCTCAGGTTGGTTGATTGTAGGTGTTTTACGTGATTCGGAGTTTAGGGCGTGACACTCCATTTGTAGACACCCCAATTTAATCTCGCCGAATCTTAGGCTTATTCGGTTGAATCCAATGATGAGAACCAAGTGAGGATGATGCGCAAAGTTTCTAAACGATCATCAAGAAATGATTAAATTCTAGTACTATGTGAAATCGAACTGCAATATCACATCTTTCGAACCTTAAGGCCGCAACCTTCAAACCTTGTGACCTAATTTTTCAGTGGCTCAAGTAACTGCACTCGCAACCTTTGAACCTTGCACCCACAAACTTCGATGTCTCGACCACAACAGGAAACTTGTGAAAACCCTAAAAAACCTCGCGGCCACAACCTTTAATGCTGTGACCGCAATGTTCAAAGTTTGCGACTGCAACCTCTTTGGCATCTTTTGAGCTTGGGAACTGTCACCACCTCTTTGGCATCTTTATTGAGTACAATTCAGAAACGTCGGTACTCTGCTGCATTATTTACTCACACCCCGACTTGTACTATTGCCCTTTCTCTCCCAGAGTACTGGAATTGAAGCATTTCCCAGTTGATTGGAGGAACGACTATGCATCCCCACGGCTTGGGGATACATCTAGATACCGCATTTTAGGTATACCTGCACGATCCCCCACATTTTTCTCTCCACACCTTCTACCCCAGTGGAGAGGTCGAGTTAATTTTCGTATTTCAATTTATGATTAGCATGAATAGTCTTTAGTTAGTGTATTATTTTTGATTACTTGGTTAGCATGCTTAATTCTAAAATGTTTGTTAGTATGAAATTGTTCTTACTTTAATTACTTTTTATTTTTGAAAGAATCATAATCAATACGTTTTATTACTTTTAATTACATTGTTAGCATACTTCATTCTAGGATTTTAGTTTGTATCAAAATTTTCATGTCTTAGTTATGGTTTTGATTATAATAAGTTTTAATTTCTTCTTCGATTCTGTCTCATATTTGACTCCCACATATTGTATGCTTGCACCCAACATACTATTTATCAAAATTCAGTAAAATAGTGCTTAAATCCCTTACGGTCACAACAATTAATGTTGCACCCGCAATGTTTGGTCGCAACATTGATCCTCACGCCCGTAACCTTTCTCACTGCAAGGAAAAACACTTTTTGCGTCAAAACTTTTTGTGTTGGAGCCATTGCCGTCTCAAATAGTATCTTTTCCGACGGGTATAATTTACCGTCGCAACAAAGGGGTCTTTCATGACGGTATTTTACTGTCGTAAAACCTGGTCGCAAAAAATGACCTTTTGAGACGGTATTGTTGCCGTCGCAAAAAAATTGATTGCAAATAATGGTGATTTGTGAGGGTTGGTTCCCGTCATAACGATGTGATAGCAAAAAAATTGATCTTTTGCGACGGTATAGCTACCGACGCAAAAATTGGACGCCAATATTGGTCTTTTGAGACGACTTTTTTGACTGTTATAATTTACCATCTAAAAAAATAGGTCGTTCGCGATGGTTTTTTACCGTCTTAAAAAGTGGTTGCAAAATATACCATTTTAGTCGATGTTATTGCTGTCGCAACGAATTTGGCCGCCAATAATGATTTATTTGAGACTGTTGGTTCCCGTCGTAACAAAGCGGTAGCGAAAATAGATCATTTGCGACGTTTTCCTTCTTGATGCAAAAATTGAACGCAAAAAAATTAAGTCTTTTGATACTACTTTTACCCTCGTCAAAAGTTGGACGCAAACAAAAGTCATTTGAGACGGTCTTTTACCGTCGTAAGTAAATATACGCTAAAAAGTAGTTATTTAAGACTATTTTTTACCGATTAATTTATTTTATATTATTTATTTATTTTATGTGTTTTATTTTATTAATTAAAATTTTATCTTGTTAATTTTTCTTATTGAAGAAAAATTAATAAAATTTAAAAAATCTATAGAAAGATAAAAAAATTTAAAAATACCTAAAATAATCTTATAAACTAAATTTATTTTTCTTTATTTTGTATTTAGTAGCTTTTTAATCTTTTGATAAAAAGTCATTTTTAAATTTATTTTATGAAAGGAATCCAAAATAAATAAATGAAAATAAATATTATAAATTTTAAATTTTCATATCGAGGAAATTTTTAAAAAAATTAGAAAAATTCTATAAAAAGATAAGAAAATGAAAAATTTTAAATTTACCTAAAATAAATTTATAAACTAAATTTATGTGTTTGTATTTCATATTTAGTAGCTTTGTTTATCTTTTCATAAGTTTTTTAAAAATTTATTTCATCTAACAAATTCAATAAAAATTAATTACAAAATAAAATCACTATTTTTATTTTAATTGAGGGTTAAAATTAATTTGTCTTCTAAAATAAATAAATTAAATTAAAATAAATTTTAATATTAATTAGAGACTTTATTTTTATTTTTGACTCTAACTAAACTTAATTATTTTAACCATTTTTTACAAAACACAAAACTTTTCAGCGCCGCACAGTGAACAAATTAAACACAAAACTTTAACTTTTCCTCTTCAGCGCCGCAGAACAAATACAGAACTTTTCCCTTCAGCGCCGCACAGTGTTCTCTGTAGCGTCTTCCAGCGCCGTGTCTTCTTCCGCCGTTGTCTCTCTCCCATAGCTCCCTCTCACTTCACGCCACCACTGAGCCACCACTACGCCACCACCGCTGCTCGCAACCGCCGATCGCCATCGTCGCAACCGCTGCGCCACCACTAAGTCAAGTCGCCATCGTCGCAACTGCCGCTGTTTGCGCCACCACCACCGTCTTCCATCGCCGATCTGGTATGTTCATCTCCCTTGCCGATTTGTTGTATTCATTGTTGAACCGTTAATGGTGAAATAAGCCCAAATGTATTGTTGAACCGTCTTCCATCGCTGCTTTCATCTATCCCATTGAAAGCCCAAATGTCACTTTAGTACATATGGGTATAATGGTGAAATAAGCACGGGACATTCTGAGCTTCTGTTGGAAATAAGCTAACAGAGGCATATTTCATTTGGGATAGTCTTTTCCCTTTGCTTTACTTTTGACAATTTAAAGGCTGAGTTTGCAGAAAGAATAAGGAATTTACCTTACATTAGAAATTTTAGCATCAAATTACATTGGGTGACATAATCTTTGGACAAAGTGGAATTTACACCAGGGAGGGAGTGGGGGGCTTAAATTGCTGGTGTTTAATTGTAGTTATAAGTTTCTGATAAGGCTGAGTTTGATCATTTTGGATTATATGAAGTAATTTTTTCCTTTTCCTAATGAATATAAATTCAGTATATGCTCGATTTCAAGGGGTGAAAGAACATTGTGTGTACCTAAAGTTGTAGGCTATCTCTGAATGTCATTTGGGCTAAATTCTTGTTAATTGAAACTAGGATCACATTAGGTCAAAGATCACAAAGCTCCAAGCCTCTTAGACAGAATTTAGGATTGAAAGAATTGTGCGGTTTTGACAGTTTAGTAGTTGGGAAGACAAATAGAATAGAAAGAAGCAGGTGGTGATATTAATCTATCTCCTTCCCACTAGATGCCTACTTATTGTACATACGCACGTTCTTTTTTTAGGGAATTGAGTTTAAAGTTTTTTTTTTAATTTTTGATTTAAGGAATTTAAAGTTCAAACCATAGAAACATATTTTTCCTTTTTTTTTTTTTTTTTTGTACCATTCACTATCCCGACCAACTAAGCTAAATTCACTTAAAATATGCATGTTGAAATAAGATTGGCATAATATTGAATTTCAATTTATGAATCTAAGTTTGAAAAAGACAAAATGAAAGATAATATATCAAACTAACCAAAGTACAAAGTGGTGACACATCCATACTAAAAGTGTCACTTTTTCTAATGAGAAATATTTGTCAGTATGTCCATGTTCACATTTATGGCGATCAAACCGACTAACGGTGATGGACAATATATCAAACATCTATATAAACATCTATGTCCTCTCTGTTAACTTGTACTCTTTTATTTAGATACGGTTAAATTAATAACGAGCATCATAGTCTTTCTCCATCACCACCTTCTCCGTGACCTGATGGGAAGGTATGTCCTCTACATTTCGTTTAAGTGTACTATTTCTTGCACGATTCCTGAGCCGATAGTGATGTTAGAATTTCTTAGATTTTACAAATTCTCACTTTCTTACATGTTCAAATGTTAAACTTTCTTTGTTAAACTATTTTAAAATTCATCTTTTTATTATAGTTGGGACGAAAAGTATCATTAGTTTGCTTCAATATTCCAAAATATGATGTGGCGGAGGGGATTGTTGTTAGTATAGATCCATTGGAGGAAGTTGATGGAGTTGCTTTGGGTTCAGAATTTTGGAAGATTTATGTTGATAAAGTCAAAAAATTCGACGCGCCTATAGAAAGAACTCATTGAGGTGTTAAGACAATTAAGGAAGCTTATGGTCGTAATATTGCTTGGCGATCTTGTGATGTAAGTTACGAATAAAATTTTATTTTTTCATGTAATTTTATATAAATTTTTGACTACGTGAAATTGATATTAATTAAATTTTTTATTTTTCAGGTGTTTGAAAAAGACTAGGTTATGAAGCGATTAAAGGAAAAATTTGCAAAGCGGCTAAAGAGAATAATCATATCAAATTAACTTGTGATACATTAGTTGTTGAACTTTTCATTTTGAATATATTTTTGTTGTGTGATTAAACTTATTGTTAGTTGAATTATTTTGGATGTAATGATATTTGGTTGCATATATAGATTGAATGGATTGATGTAATTGTAACATTTTATTTGGCTTGAGAATGGAAGAAGTATTTATATATTTTTTATATTATCTTGTATTAATGGATGTTTAAAGTTTTAGTTTGTAAGTACTTATTTTTTTATATTTTGATAGACAAAATGTTACGGGTGAAATTGAATTTTTTTAAAAACTTTAGAGGTTGTATTTTTATGTCGTAAATAATACTTTTCGTGATGGCATACTTCTGCCGCAAATAATACTTTTAGCGACGGCATATTATTCGTCTCAATTGATACCTTTTGAGACGGTTACTATTTGTCGCAATTGCTATCTTTTGAGACGGCATATTATTCATCGCAATTGATACCATTTGAGACAGCATTTTCTCCGACGCAATTTCTTTTTTGAGACGGGAGATAACCGACAGAAAAGAGTATTTTTGGCGATGGTATTAGTAGCCGCCGCAAAAAAAAATTGTTTTTTAATGTTTTTTACGACGCTTTCTTAGCCGTCTCAAAAAGTCATTTTTGCCGACGCAAATAGTTTTTTGCGACCCCACTATATACTACTCCCATTTGCCGACGCAAATTCGACGCAAATACTCTTTTGCAATGGCTAATTGACCTTTTATGATGGAACGCTCCCAACACAAAAGCCCATTTTTTTAGTAGTGTCTCCATTTTACCTTGCAACCGCAATCTTTGTGCTGTTCCAATAACCTGTTTTGCTGCTTTAGTATTCTGTGGATAATATATAACCCATATAGTATGCAATTTACAGTATATTTTAGCATGATTAGGACTTAAAATCCCTCAGAATTGTTCGCTTTTCGTTGAAAATTATAACGTACTTATTATATATCCTTAGCTTAGCCTTTCATGTGATTAGGACTTGTCAGATTAACTTAGCTAGTTTTATTCCTTGCACTTCGCATGCGTTGTCTTTAATGAATTCTTTAGTTAGACTTTGCATGCCTTAACATTTAAGATTTCTTTTATATTTTATTTGACGTTTCATATACCTATGTTATGTATTTTTATTATTTGATTTTGAATGTTCTTTCTTTGTTTCTATTTTTTATATTTGCATGCATTTGAAAAACCTAATTAAGAATCAATGATGATTAGTAGAGACCAACCTTGCGGTTGGGCGAATGGGGTACCTAACACCTTTCTCGATTCATACCTTAGCTCCCAGACCCTTATTTTCTTTGGTTAAACGTTTTAAAAATTAGTGACTCATTTTGATTTTTCTTGGTTTTTTTCAAAAATCAAATGGCGACTCTATTTTTCAACAAAAAAAGTTTTCAAAATCTTTTGATTTTCAAGGTGTTAAAATATTTCTAACATAAATCTTGAATTCTCTATTTTTTAAACCAAACACTAAATTTCGATGCCACACTGGCGCAGTGTTCTTCTTCTACCTTTTTGCTTGGTTTGATTCTCTTGATATTCGGAGTCAATGCCTTTCACCCAAACTCTCAAGAAATCTCTCTCTCCAACGATGCTAATCTACGTCGACGATGCCATTTTCTGTTGAAAAACCCTTTATGGGTTTCATTTTTTTTTTTGTTTTCAAAATTCGTTTGTGTCAGCACACCCAAATTTTGTTAGTTTTACTTGAAAGGCACTTGGCCATTCACTTTGTCGATAGTTTATTTATTTATTTATTTATTTATTTATTGTAATTCCATTCTCGAATTAGTTGGAATAATTTTAACTTTAACATGAGATTTTTTCATTGAAAATATCGACACATATTTTTCTTCTTTCTCTTTACTTTTGTCAATTTGGAAAAACAAAAAATTCTTTTTTCAAATTTAGTCATTTTTCCTTCTTTCTTTTGCCGCAAATCTTTGGCATTGTAGTTTGACAAAACAAAATCTAATTCAGCTATTATTGGTTTATGAAGTTGCCCCACAGTCCTTCGAATGTAAAAAATGTATGAATTTTGAACTATTTCAATTATTTCTTTCATATTGGCTACTATTTGTTGGCCAACTACGGATGAATTTTTTAAAGATTGTTGAACCTGTGGTACATGTTGTTCATGTTGGGAGATATTCTAACGCCGTAAATAAATACATGCTCGGGGATCCAGAAAATACATCTTTATTAAACTTTCAACAATTTACAATAATCTGAAATTACA
>JAOTRH010190294.1:0-11652 GCA_034768845.1 Heliamphora exappendiculata
TCTGCTTCTGGCAGAACCACCTGCTGCTGGAAATCGCCCAGCACCCGCTGCCGAGCGGCCACAAGAAACTGACGACCTTCGGCGTCACCGAGCCGTTCACGGTGACCCTGACGGTGAGCGCCTACGGCGCCGCGATCCTGGCGGCGCCCTTCGTGCTCTGGGAGCTCTATGCCTACATCCTCCCGGCCTTCAGCCCGTCGGAGAAGCGGGTGGTGCTGCCGATCCTGCTGCTCTTCCCGATTCTCTTCGTCGGCGGGATCGCCTTCGGCTACTTCGCCGTGATGCCCGCGGCGCTGCACTTCCTGCTCGGCTTCAACAACGAACAGTTCAACATCCAGGTCCGGGCGGGGGACTACTACAGCTTCTTCTCGATGACGATGCTCGCCTGCGGGCTCGTCTTCCAGCTACCGATGGCGATCCTGGCGGTGACCCGCCTCGGCATCGTCTCGGTCAAGCAGCTCACCAGCAACCGTCGCTACGCCTATCTGGTGATCGCGATCATCGCGGCCGCACTGCCTGGGGTAGACCCGGTCTCAATGCTGATCGAGATGGTCCCACTGCTCGTTCTCTTTGAGTTGAGTATCTTGCTTGCTCGTTGGTTCGGCCGACCGAGCGAAGGGGCAAGCGCGGCCGAGCCCTCCACGCAGGAGTGAGAAGGGGCAATGGCAC
This sequence comes from Heliamphora exappendiculata, assembly GCA_034768845.1. NCBI lineage: Eukaryota > Viridiplantae > Streptophyta > Magnoliopsida > Ericales > Sarraceniaceae > Heliamphora > Heliamphora exappendiculata. The sequence continues at coordinate 670 of JAOTRH010190294.1, forward strand.
GGGGCAGTAACGAGCACAGGATGGTCTTCGACATCCGCGGCCGCCGAGGCGTCGTGGTCAAAGTCGTCTACGCGATCCTGGCCCTGCTGATGGTCGCCTCGCTGTTCCTGGTCACCGGCGCGATCAACATCGGGTCGATCCTCGGCAACTCCTCGAGCGGCGAAAGCGCTTCCTCCAGCTTCGAAAAGGAAGCCGAACGGATTGAAACGAAGCTTGAAGAGGAACCCGGCGAAGAAAAACTGCTGGGGAACCTGACGCGGGCGCGTATGACGGCTGCCACTTCGCTGATCAACGAAGGGGCATTCGAATCCCGTGGAGGAGCGGAAGAAGTTCAGCAGCAGTATGCGCTGGGATCGGAAGCCTGGTCAAAGTACGCTGCGGCGTCAGTCGAACCTAGCGCTGGGGTAGCCGGTCTTGCCGCCCCAGGACTGTTCGAGGCCGCGAATCTGGCTGTGCAGCTGTCGGGTGATCTTGCCGGAGCGCTCGAAGCTGTTACGGCTGCAAGCGAAGCGCAGGAGATCCTCGTGAAGAAGCAGCCGAGCCTCAACAGCTGGACGAACCTCTCGAATTACCTGCTCTTCAAGCAGGATTACAAAGGCGCTAGAGAAGCCCTGATTGAAGCGAAAAAATTCGCAAGCAATAAGTTCCAACGTGAATCCCTGGAAAACACGTTCAAGGAAGTCGAAAAGAACGCCAAGCAGTTTGGCGAAGAGCTGAAGTCCGAAAAGGCGACGAAGAGCAAGTCTGAACGCCAGGAATCTCTCGAAAGTCCGCTCCAGGGCCTCGGTGGTGTAGCCGGTCCTACCGGACTCTCCGGCGAATGACTATTCGCGCCGACCCTTTTTAACGTCATGCTCCTCTCGAATGCGGCGTTGCCAGCTCGGCCTGGTAACGCTGACTCCGCAATCCAGGCACTGGTCCCTTCTCAGGAGTGGCGCGGTTTGGTCACGAGGGTGAAGCTCGAAACTGGGGCGGCCGAGCAACCGAAGCCTCGGCCAGCACGTTATTACTTTAGAATTTGGTATTGCTTATTTAACTCTGTCCGCGTAAAACGCGCCTGCCGGTAGAAAATTCTCGGGCATCCTGTCCGGGAAGGAGAGACAGGGGTGAGGATGGCAGGATCGCGGTTCAATCCTGGTCATTGGCAGATCAGGCCGGGAATAGTCGCTGCAATCCTCGGCGTCGTACTGGTCGCCTGTACGGTGCCGGTCCTCGCGCTCGCCGTCGAAAGTCCGGACGCCGCCACGCCTGAAAGGGACGGTCCGGTGCATGTCCAGGCCGGAGTCAACGTCTCTCGGCACGAAATCGCGGTTGACCGTACGGCGGACACGAAGACCTTCGCGCTCCCCGGCGGCCTGACGGAATCGCTCGTCTTCGCCGAACCAATCAACTACCGGGACTCCGAAGGGGGATGGAAGCCGATCAGGGAAGGGTTCGTCGAATCGGAAGGTGCGGGCCTGGAAGACCAGAGCCATCCGTTCCAGATCCACCTGCCGACCCGGCTGGGCGGCGGTCCCGTTCGCTTCGGCGACGCCCGCCACTGGATCTCTTTCGAACTCGAGGGCGCCAAAAGCGTCGCGGCGGAACTCGAAGGCGACGGTGCCGTCAGCTACGAAGGCAAGGGGACGGATCCGAACTTCGAATACTCGACGCTGCCGGACGGCCTTAAGGAGACGATGGAACTGACGGGCCCCTCATCGCCCTCCACGGTCAACTACCTGCTGGAGGCATCCTCCGGCCTGGCCCCTGAACTGGCCGAAGACGGCTCGATCGTCTTCCTCGCCGAAGGCGGTCAGGCGGTCGCGACGATACCTGCCCCGAACGTGACCGAAGGCGGGACCCCCGTGGCGGCGGGTGTCGCGTCGTATTCCCTCTCGCCCCGGGGATCGGGCGGCTGGGAACTGTCGCTGAAGGTGGATCCCTCATGGCTCGAACAGGCCGGGCGGGCCTGGCCGGTGACGGTCGACCCGACCATTCTCCGATCCGGGGAAGCCTACGGGAACTACGACTGCAGGATCTACAGCGGCGCCAGGTCGACGAGCTACTGCACCGAAGGAACCCTCCAGGCGGTGGCGGAATACTTTAAAAAGGGGGGCCAGAGCCTCAACTACGTAAGCCGCGATCCGATCAACTTCGAATGGAGCGAACTCGGACTCCCGTCGAAGGTGGAGATCAAGGAAGCCCAGGTGAAGCTGTACGCGCCGGCGGCGGCAGAAAACGTGACCGGCGTCGAACTCAGACGCCTCACCTCGGCCTGGAACAACACCACGGTCTCATGGAACTGCGCCTACAAGGAAGGTACGACCTGCCACCCTTGGACCACCGCGGGTGGCGACTTCAGCTCCGCAGGCTCCGAACTCCTCACTAGCGAAACGGAAAGTGGGACGGGCGCCGGCTGGTGGACGTTCAGCAAGGGCCTGGCGCCGGTCTTCCAGAACTGGACCGAAGGGGGCCTGAAGGCGGGCTTCATCCTCAAACTGAAGGAAGAGACGGCATCGGAAACGCTCAAACGTTCGGTCGTCTGGGACTCGAGCCGCGCCACCGAAGCTTCCAAGAGACCGCGTCTGCGCCTCGTCTACATGAAGGCCGCGCCGGCAACCAACAAGCTGGCCTCCCCGACGGAAGGCACCAGGACGCCGCGGTTCCTGCCGCTGAGGTCGCGGTGGGCGGTGGAAGGCAACATCGGCCACGTCACCTACGAATACAAGCTGGGCGAGGAAGGCACCTTCAAGCCGATACCTGTCAAATACATCCATAAGGCGAACGGCGAACAGGCCGGCGAATGGCCCGAGCCGGTCACCAAAGCCGAATTCGAATCCGGGAAGTCCCCGACGCTCTACTTCGATGCTGCGCACGTCGAATCGACCCTGGAAAAAGAAGGCGGGACGATCTACGTCCGCGCGGTCTTCGAAGGCTCCTCGGGCGCCGAAGGATTCAGCGAACCGGTCGAAGCGATCATCGACCGGACCACGGGCGGCGGCCATGACCCGACCGCCGAAGTCGGCCCCGGCTCGGTCGACCTGCAGACGGGGAACTTCACTATGTCGCGGACCGACGTCTCGATCCCGACCTTCGACTCGGGCCTCGAATTCGGCCGCTCCTACAGCTCCCGCCACCCGGCCCACATGACCGAAGCAGAAGCCAACGCCGAAGCCCACAGCGTCCTCGGCCCCGGTTGGAAGCCGAGCTTCCCGGTCGAAGAAGCGGGCGGATCGGAATGGACCGACCTCGTGGTCGAAGTGCACTCAGGCGTCGAAAAGGAAGTCGTCGCCGAATACTGCGAAGAAAACGAACTCGGGGAAGCGGTTCCTCCCTGCGAAAAGGAAGAAGTCGAAGTCCCCTACCGATACGCCTTCGCGAACGTCAACGCCCCCGAAGAAGTCACGCTCCCGTTCGAAGAAACCTCCAGCGGAGTTTGGGCGACTCCGCCGGAACTCCCGGGCTGGGCGCTGACCGAGGAAGGTGGGACGACGTTCAGGCTGAAGGACCCGGCCGGCGACGTGACGACCTTCTCCAACCAGGAGACGGGCGGCGGTAATGAATACGTGCCGATCAGTGTCTCCGAGGCCGGGTCCGCGACCCAGGCGACGCTGGTGTGGACCTTCAACAGCGCGACCCACCAGAAAAAGCTCGAAGAGCTGATCGCGCCGGCGCCCCCGGGCCTGACCTGCAGCAGTGTCAGCGCCACGGCGCCGACCGGATGCAAGGCGCTGAAGTTCGACTACTCCACGCCTTCGGGCGTCGGCACCGAACGTCTGACATCGGTCGAATATCTGGCGCCGGGGAACGGAGGGGCAGTCCCCGTGGCCCAATACGTATATGAAAGTGGTAGCGGCCGCCTGCGGGGGGAGTACGACCCGCGGGTCTCCCCGCATCTCGAGGAGACCTACACTTATGGCCCGAACGGCGAACTCGCCTCGCTGACGCCTCCGGGGCAGGACTCATGGTTCTTCTACTACGCCACCGTCGAAGGCGAAACGGGTGTCGGGCGGCTCGATCAGGTGTACCGGGTGGATCTCTATAAAGCTAGACTCGACTCCACGACCATCGACTACGACGTCCCCCTTTCGGGGTCGTCTGCGCCCGCGCAGATGAGCGGCAGCGACATCCGGCAGTGGGGCCAGAAGGACCCACCGGAGGAAGCGACGGCGATCTTCCCTCCCAGCGAAGAACCGTCCGGGAGCCCACCGACCTCCTGGACGCAGGCCTCCGTCTACTACATGGACTCCGAAGGCTACGCCGTCGACACCCTCACCCCGAAGGGAGCCGGCACCTCCGAACCTTCGATCTCGGTCGCCGAACCCGACGAATTCGGGAACATCGTCCGCGAACTGACCCCCGACGACCGGCTCGCGGTGATGAGGGAACCCGAAGGGGCGGCCAGGGCGAAGGCGGCGGAACAGCTCTCGACGGAACGGCTCTACGGTGCCGAAGGGACGCAGCTCGAACAGGAATGGGGGCCGGTCCACCAGGTCGGCGTCTCGGAAGGCGGCAAAACCGAAAGCTTCCAGGGCCGCCTACACACGGTGATCGAATATCACGATCGAGAAACCGAGGAAAAAGAAGGCGTGACGCCCGTCACCCCTGAACCCCATCTCCCGACCGTGACGACGACCGCGACCCTGGACACCGAAACGGGCGCCGAAAAGGAAGCGCGCGTAAGCGAGACGAAATACGACTGGAAGCTCCGCGAGCCGACCGAAACGATCGTCGACCCGGGCAGCGGATCGTCCTATCTGAACCTGGACAGCGTCACCGTCTACGAAGACGCGACCGGCCTGGCGCTGGAAACGCGGGAGCCCGAAAACGCTGGAGGCGGAGGCGCGGCTTCGACGAAGACGACCTATTACAAGGTTGGCCAGCAACAAAACAAGGAAAAACTCGAAAACTGTGAATCAAGGATCTATGCGGGCCTTCCCTGCAAGGTAGGACCCTCGGCCCAACCGTCGGAGTCGGAAATGCCGGAACTCCTGGTCACGAAGTACCTCGAATACAACGGCCTGGACGAGCCGATGAAGGTCACCGAAAGCCCGGGCGGCGGGACGACCAATGCTCGCACGACGAAGACCGCCTACGACGCATCAGGTCGCGAGGTCAGACATCATGTGGAAGGCGGCGGTGTGGAAGTCCCGGAAACGGAAACCGTATACAGCGAAACCACCGGGGCTCCGATCAAGCAGCAGTTCCTGGGGTCGGCGGGTCCGTACGAGACGACCACCACGACCTACAATGGCTGGGGCCTAGTGAGTGGCTACGAAGACGCGGACGGCGCGAAAACGACCATGATCTACGACATCGACGGCAGGCCGTCGACCGTCTCTGAAACCAAGGGGAGGCAGACCTACCACTACAACGAATCCTCGGGGCTACTGACGAGCCTCGAAGACTCGGGCGCCGGCACCTTCACGGCGAGCTATGACGCCGACGGGAACCTGGTCGAACGCGGCCTCCCGAACGGGCTCACCGCGAAGGAGGACTACAACTCCGCCGACGAACCGACGAAGCTGACCTATACCAAGGAAGGCTCAACCTGGTACGAAGAAACCCTCGAACGGGGCGGGAGCGGTCTCATACTGACCGACGCCAACACCCTGGCCGACGACCAGTACCTCTACGACAAGGACGGACGGATCGAAGAATCGAGGGAAACGCCACTCGAAGAAGGCAAATCCGCGGGGTGTACTACCCGGAAGTACGTGTACGACAAAGACTCCAACCGCAAGCAACGCTACACCCGGGTGCCGGGCATAGGCGGCGCCTGCGTCACCTCCGGCGGCACTGAACAGTCTTATCCCATCGATTCGGCCGACCGGCTCTACGAACCCGGGAAAGTGAAATACGACCCCTGGGGCCGTATCACGAGTCTGCCCGCCGCCTACGCAGGGGGCAGCACGCTTATGACGGAATACTTCACCAGCAGCATGGTCGAGATGCAGTCGCAGAACGGCGTCACCAACACCTACGAAGTGGATCCGAGCGGACGACAGCGCCAGCGGATCCAGGCGGGCGGGGTCGCCGGGACGGAAATCTTCCACTACGACGGAGCCGGCGACTCCGTCTCCTGGACGTCTCTCGGATCCACCTGGAGCCGGAACGTCATCGGGATCGGCGGAGAACTCGCCGCGGTGCAGGAAAGCGGCGGGACGGTGACCTTCAAGCTCACCGACCTGCACGGGGACGTGGTGGCCTCTGGCAGCGCGGACTCCATGGCGGCCGAACCCCTTGGCACTTACCGGTTCGACGAATTCGGCGAACCGGAGGGAACCAGCAGCCCCGGGAGGTTCGGCTGGCTCGGCGGAAAGGCGCGCCGAACTGAACTATCGTCTGGCGTGATCCAGATGGGAGCACGGAGCTACGTCCCGCAATTAGGGCGCTTCCTCAGCCCAGACCCCATTCCCGGCGGCTCGGCCAATCCGTACGACTATGCCGAACAGAATCCGGTGAGCCAGTTCGACCTGGAAGGTACGTGTACGAAGAAGAAGAAGTGTGGAGCGCATCCCAAGGGCGGCGGCGGCGTGGCGAGGGTGGGGACGGCTGGCGTCGTCCGAAGGACCGTGGCGAGGACCGTCGTGAGCAGGCAGAGCGCTCTTATGCGAGGACTCTTCGAAAAAGATGGCCCCCCTGCGCCTGAAGGGGGGTCTCCCAAGATTCCACATCTTCCGCACAGTCGTCTCACCTGCATTAACCATCCGAACGCCCGTATGTGTCACCCTCACGTGCCGACCGTTACTGAAGCGGATCCTCCGGAACGGTCTCGACCTACCTGGTATGAATGCGAGCACGATCCGCTCATCGAATGCCCTGAGGAGCCGCCTGATGAAGATCCCGGAGAGGTTGAGTGATCGGGCGAGGCGCAAGAAGCGGTCGACTACGACGGACGGTCGACGCCGGTGAGCCCGTTGCGCGGGATCTCCCCGAGCCGGGACCAGTGCCCGGCGCAGCGCAGCAGCAGTCCACGGATGCGTGAGTCCGGGGGGAGGTCGGCGGCGAGGATCCGGTGGAATTCCGCCAGTTCGCGCGCCGCGTCCAGATCGTCAGATCCGAGGCCGTGCTGATCAGGGTCGTGGTCGGTCGGGTCCCGCCCGTCACCTGGATGTTGGGAGACAAGACGCATGTCGCATGCTCCTCTGTCCATGTCGGTCAGCTTCCCGCTGCCATTGGATACTAACTTCTAAGTATCCAAGTGGACGAATATTCTCATCCCCCGAAACGGCTCGAATCGCCACCGGGCGTGTCGGGTAGAAAGAGGCCATGCCCGGAAAGTTCCTCGGCCTCCCGTACGACTGGCGCAAGCCGACCAAGGAGCGTTTCCGCAAGAACGCCTGGGACAAGGACGGGAAGGTCCTCACCCCGCACACCTTCGGCTGGGGCTACGGCGTCAACGTCCGCGCCGCCTGGAAGCGCCTGACCGGGCGCTGAATCGGGGTCGCCGCGGGGGCGAAGTGGGCCGTGTTGGGCTCGAACCAACGACCTTGAGATTAAGAGTCTCCTGCTCTACCAACTGAGCTAACGGCCCGAACGGCGGATTATAGGAAGGTCGGGCCGAAGCGGACGGCCGGGTTCAACGTTGGGCGCAGTACTTTTCGAGCCCGGTGCCTTCGATGACCAGGCCGTTGGCGAAGGTGAAGCTCGCCTGGCTGCGGAGGATGTTGTCGCTGCAGCGGGCGGCGACGTAGCTGCGCTTCTTCCCGTCGGCGGTGTAGCGGCGGCCGACCTTGACGTCGATCTTGGTGATCGCGCCGAGGCCGCCGGCGATCGGCGGGATGTTCACGGTGGCCCGGTAGCGGAAGAGGCCGGGACGCTTTTCGATCGGCACGACGATGGCGAAGGTCTGGGTCGCCGGGACCCGCGTCTGGGCGTGGACGATCACGGTCGGGTGGCCTTCCTCGCGCGGGCCGTTGAAGAGGGTGAGCGCGGAGGAGGTGGGGACCGGGCCGGAGGCGAGGCCGACGAGCGCTTCCAGCTTGCCGCCACCGACGATCGAGCCCTTGCAGAGGCGCCGCGCCTCTTCGACGCTCGCCGCCGCGATCGTTTCCGGCGCGCAGGTCGGCAGGCCGCCCGCATCGAGGCGGCCGTCGCGGTCGAAGTCGAGGACGATCTGCTGCAGCGCCGGCGGCACGCCGCCGCCGGGACGCGAGACTTCGAGGAAACCCTCGAACTGGACCGGGGCGTAGCTGTGGGCGGGGAGGTTGCGGGGCTGGAAACCGGCGTTCAGCTCCAGCCGCACTTCGTGGGTCTGGACCATCGCGTCGCCCGAGGCCACCGCGGCCCAGGCCGCCGCCGTCAGGGCGAAGAACGCCAGCAGCGAGAGGCCGCGCCTCAGCCTTCGGTGTGGCACGGGGAGCTCAGCAGGGACTGGAGGTGGCTGCCGTCGGCGAAGTCGAGGCGGCCGTAGACCTGCAGTCGGCCGCCTGAGCATTCGGCTTCGACGTAGCCGAGCTTGTGGCCACCGCGGCTGTAGGTGCGGCCGAACTTCGCTTCGGCGAGGATCGCGGCGCCGTCCCCGCCGGCGATCGCGGGCAGCGCGATTTCGGCGCGGTAGCCGTAGCGGCCGTGGTGGATTCGTTCGACCGAGAATTCGGTCAGCAGCGCCTGCGCCGAGGGGACCTTCTCGTAGGCGTGGGCGATCATCGTCGGCTTGCCGCCGACCGGCGGCGCGTTGAAGATCGAGATCGGCGAGCTGATCGTGAACGGCGCCATCCCGGGCATTTCGACCCGGGCCTTGCCGATCCCGCTGCCGATCAGGGCCCCGGCGCAGGCCTGGCGGGCCTGGCTCGGCGTCGTCCCTTCGAGCTCCGCCCTCGAGCAGGTCGGCACGCCCTTGAAGTTGAGCTTGCCGTGCTTGTCGAATTCGAACGTGAGCGTCTTCAGCGCGGGCGGCTGGCCCTTGCGGTTCCTGATGTGGACGGTGCTGGTGAAGGTCGTCGGCAAGGTGCCGCCTGCGGGGAAGGCGCGGGGTTCGAATTCGGCCGTGGCGCTCACCTTGAGCGGGCCGAAGACGGTGGTGACAGCGAGCGCGGCGCCGGCGCAGGCGAGCGCCAGCAGCGTGAGCGCGGTGGCGATGACGACGGTCCGACGCTTCATCAGGTCCCCTTGCAGTGTTTGAGGATCAGGCCGTTGAGCTTGGTCGAGTCGGTGAATTCAACTTCGATTTTCGCCTGTAGCCGCCCGCTCGGGCAACTCGCGTTGGCGTAGCTCAGCTTCTGTCCCTTGAACGTCCATTTTTTGCCGATGGTCAGGCGCCCTTCCAGCGGGATCCCGTAGCCGCCCGCGATCCGCGGGATCTTCGCTTCGGTGCGGAAGCCGAAGGGCCCGGCGTGGACGCGCTGGATTTCCACCGGGACGATGTAGGTGGTCGGCGCCGGCACGCTGAGGTAGGCATGCGCGAGCACGGTCGGGTTGCCATCGTGCGGGGCGGCGTTGAAGAGGGTGATCGGCGAGCCCGCCTTGAATGGCTTCTGTTCCGGGAAGGCGACCACGGCGGTCCCGTACCCCTCGCCGACGATCGCTTCCGGGCACGCCTTGCGGGCCTGCGCCGTGGTCGTCGCCAGCAACTTCCCCCTGGTGCAGATCGGCAGCCCCTTGGTGACGACTTCCCCGTGTTTGTCGAACCAGGCCGTCAACGTCTTCAGCACCGGCGGCAGCGAGCCGTCGGTCGTCCCGATCTTGCCTTCGCCGTGCAACGTGATCGGCGCGGTTTCGTGCTTGGGCAGCGAGGTCGGCGTGAAACCGCCTTCGCCGATCACCTTGATCGGCCCCTCGCGCAGCACGATCGCCAACGCCCCACCGGCCATCGCCAACACCAGCACGACGGTCAGGACCGCCGTCCTTAACACAGTCTTCCGCACAGGTTCGCTCCTCCCGTAGCCCCCGAGCGCCAAACTACCACGCGTGGGTAGCAGTGGGAGCAGGGGAAAGGAGGGCTCCGGCAAGGGCGACTCAACGCGGCCGCGCTCGTGGCTGCTGCGCCATCCGCGCGAGATCCTCCTCTTCGCGGCGATCGTCCTCGCCGCGCTGGCGGTGATCGGCACCGGCGTCGACTCGCGGCTCGACCCGACCACCCTCGACGTCCCCGGCAGCGCCTCGGCGGAAGCCAACGCGATGCTGGAAGAACACTTCGGGCCCTCGGCGCCGTTCGCGATCCTGCTGCGCGGCCCGGCGGCGGCGCTGGAAGAACAGGGGCCGCGGCTGGTCCGAGCGCTGCGCGAAGAACCGGGCGTCACCACGCTCTCGCCATGGGACAAGGGCAGCGTCGAAGGGCTGCGGCCGACGCCGGAAAAGGCGCTGATCCTCGCCGACTTCCACGTCAGCACCAAAACGGCGGTCAACGAAACCGTGCCGCACCTGGAAGAACTTCTGGAAGAAAAGGTGTCGGCGCCGGTGAAGGTGACGCAGGCGGCCTACGCGACGCTCTCGCGCGCCCTGCAGCGGGAATCGATCGACGCCTCCGAGCACGACGAGCTGATCGCGCTGCCGATCCTGCTGATCGTGCTGCTGCTGGTCTTCCGCTCGCCGGTGGCGGCGGCGATCCCGCTCGGCTTCGGCGCGATAACGGTGCTCGCCTCACGCGGGATCCTCTACTTCCTCACCGGCTTCTTCTCGATCGACGCCTTCGCGCTGACCGTCTGCACGATGATCGGGCTGGCGCTGGGGGTGGACTACGCGCTCTTGATGGTTTCGCGCTTCCGCGAGGAGCTGGCGACCGGGGCGGCGCCGGTCGAGGCGGCGCGAAGAACCAGGCGACACGCCGGCCGCACCGTCACCTTCGCCGGGTCGACGCTGCTGCTCTCGATGCTCGTCTCGCTGCTGATCCTGCCGGGGTCGCTGCTGGTGTCGCTGGCGGGGACGGTGGCGATGGTTGTCGTCCTCAGCGTCACCGTCGCCACCCTGGTCGGGCCGGCGATCCTGACCCTGGTCGGCGAGGGGGTGAACCGTTGGCGGATCGGCACGCCGAAGGCCGCCGCGCGCTCGGCGGTGATGCGC
>JAOTRH010190305.1:0-11651 GCA_034768845.1 Heliamphora exappendiculata
CCCAATTATCACTACGCAGGACCCTAACACAGGTACCAAATTGGATTTGCACAGTCATACAAAATTGAGTAAACACAAATAAAACCTCAGATTTATTTTTCATTAAATATATAAATGAGGCACAAGAGTGGTCATCTACAAAGCTCACAAAATAGCAAAAACCAAATAAAGAGGTGATCGAACTAGGTCTCTAAACATCAGAATGTACTAACTAAAAATGAGCTGAATCTCTTTTATTGACTCGAGACTGAAAAGGCACACGCAAGTGCTTGGCAAAACGATAGGACTCACTCAACAGCAGACACAGACTTTAAATTAGGGTAAAAAATTTTAAGTCTCGACAAACCAGGGTGCCCAAGACGACAATGCATATCAAGGGCAGAAGCAGATAAGGCAAAACACGCCTGAGCAAGAGCAGCATCTAGCAGGAACAACCCCCCCGAGGCACGTCCCTTACTGATAATCCACTTCGTCGTAAGATCCTGAAAAATACAAAAATAAAAAAAAATATCACGGAACAACTCAAATCAATAGTAATCTGACTAATGGATAATAAATTAAAGGGATTATCAGAGTATGCAAAACATTGTATAAAGAAAGGGCAGGTGTTGGTGTCGCAACACCACAACCCTCAACAGCTAAGGAGGATCCATTAGCTACCAAAACACCAACATGACTAGGAGTCAGCTTATAATCCAGCCATGTGATAGAATACATGATGATCCAGCCATGTGAGCAGAAGCGCCAGAATCTAACCCAGGTGTGGGTGGTAGCCACACATGCAATAGGATTACCTGTAAAGGTGGCTGCTGGTACCTCAGAAGAACTCGTACTCTGTCCAATTTGACCATAAATATATTGGTCATACTCTGCAGCAATCATCTCAACAACTCGTCTGGTCGAGTTGTTAACCCCTAAGGACTTGACTGGATATAGTTCTGCTGGCTAAAATCAGATGTGACATTGGCCACCCACTGGACTTCCCATGAAGCTTGTAACATTCACTATAAATGTGTTCCCGGATCCCACAATAGTAGCATGTACGGGTCTCACGACCTCCTCTACGACCAGACTTGCTGCCACCACCACGACCGCGGCCTCGACTGCTGCGGCTACCATGAAAACCCACCAAAGTGAACTGATTAGAGGTCTCAACATGAGATGTACTAGTACCACAAGATTTATCCCATCGGGACGCTCGACTGACGTCGGAATGTGCCGAAGAAAGTGAGAATATCTGCCCCAGCAAGAATTTGAGAGCATGCCGAGTCAAACTTAGAATCCAAACTGGCCAAGAAGCACACCACCAAAAGTTGTTGCCGCTGTTGCTGAAACTGAGACAACTAATTTGTGAACGGAAGAAGACAATCAAACTCGTTAGCCAAAATCTTGAATTGTATAAAGTGATCCTAAAGAGGCTTCCCGCACTGCTAGGACTGAAAGAAGCCTTTCATGACATCATATAGGCGGGAGAGATCATTAGTGGATGAATAAATCGATTCTAATGAGGACCAAATCTCTCGCACAGTGTCAGTATTGCCCACCAAAGCTTGAACGGAATGATCCATCGAGTTAAGAAACTGACTAAATATCCGGGCATCATCCTGAGTCCAAGTCCAGAAGGTCGCTGATTTTTGTGACGGAGGATCATCAAACAGGTGGAAATCGATCTCCATGCCTTGAAGCGACTTAAGAACACTTTTTTTCCACAAAGCATAACCGTTAGTGCCATCAAGCCATCGATCAACCAACCATGTGGATGACGAGAACACCTCTGTGGTACGCTGTCGACCAGCTTCGACCTGGGATTCGCGGGTCACGGAATTCTTTGACATCCTTGTTTACCAACAAGGGGGCCAAAAAACACCACAAAACACAAGTCTCAATCCACACGGAGATATGACAAAGGACCATATGGAACCCTCACAGCATCATCAACCTAGTAGAGACATCGTGGAACTACACTGGCAGAATGATGCAGTGAGGGAAAGAGAAAAGTTGAGCCAATCGACTGAGGGAGGGCTTATTGGAGTTTGAAGTGGTCGGCGAGGCTGAGGAAGGCCCTATAGGGGTTGACGCAAGCCCTGGAGGGGCTGACAGGGAGCGGCGCAAGCCCTGGAGGCTCTAACAGTGGTCGTCAGGGCCTTAGAGAGATTGATTCAAGCCCTGGAGGGGCTGACAGGGAGCAGCGCAAGCCCTGAAGGCTCTAACAGTGGTCGTCAGGGCCTTAGAGAGATTGATTCAAGCCCTAGAGGGGCTGACAGGGAGCAGCGCAAGCCCTGGAGGCTCTAACAGTGGTCGTCAGGGCCTTAGAGAGATTGATTCAAGCCCTGGAGGGGCTAACAGGGAGCAGCGCAAGCCCTGGAGGCTCTAACAGTGGTCGTCGGGGCCCTAGAGAGACTGACGGTGAGCGACGCCCCTCCCCTGAGGGACTGACGAGGGTCGGAGTTCCCCTAGGAGGGTCCGACGAAAGTCATCACCCCTTGAGGGGTTAACGAGAATTGGCGCCTCGCCTGGAAGGGTCGATGAGGGTTAGCGCATGAGTTGGGCTAGCCGACAGTGGTCAGCGAGTGTTCCTGGAAGACCAACGAGGGTCGGCAATGACGACTGGAGGGCCGACGAGGGTCGGCGACGACTGCCGGAGGACCGACGAAGGTCGGCAAGGGGTCTGGTGGTCGGCGACAAGGATAGGGTTTCTAGTTTGGCGGCTGGTTCTGGTGGGAGCTAGGATTTCCTGGGGGCTAGGGTTTTGTAGCTTTGATACCATGTTAGAAAAAGAGCGAAAGAATACAGAAAAGAGTGTGTGCTCATTACAAGAAATACACGCATATTTATTGAGTAACAAGAGACTACAATAGCTTCTGTGGGCATCTCCACAGAATATTATTAATACTTAATATATATATATATTAACAATTTCTCCAGACATAAGTACAGTATCTTGACGTGGATCTCCTATCAATAACTAAGCCTGCTCAATCTGCATCAGTGTATGCCTCTATGTCCTGCTGTGTGGTCTTCTAGAAGAGTAAACCCTTGCCTGGTGTATTTTTTAAGTATTTGAGGATCCGACAAACTGCTTCAAGATGTTTCTGTAGAGTGAGTGCATAAACTGGCTTACCAAACTCACAGCAAAAGCAATATCAGGTCGTGTATGTGATAAGTAAATTAACTTTTCCACCAACTTTTGATACCGAGTTGTATTCACTGGATCACCTTCCTTGTCATCTCCAAGTTTTTGATTAAAATCGATTGGAGTGTCTACTGGCCTACAACCTCTCATCACAGTCTCCTTAAGGTCAAGAACATACTTCCGTTGAGAGACAGCAATTCCTTTCTTCGACCGAGCAACCTCCATTCCAAGAAAATACCTCAGAGATCCTAAGTCCTTGATCTCAAATGTTGATGAGAGAGAAATCTTCAATCGGTTCATCTCAAGTACGTCATCTCTAGTGAGAATTATATCGTCTAAATACACAATTAGAATCGCTATCTTCCCATTTTGTGAATGTTTTATAAACATCTAATGATCACCTTACCCGTAAGTGTACCCCTGACTTTTTACAAACTGAGTGAATTTTTCAAACCAAACTCTTGGTGATTGTTTTAACCCATATAAGGATTTCTTAACTTTTCACCAAATCCTGGAGGTGCATCTATTTACACTTCTTCCTCCAGGTCTCCATTGAGAAATACATTTTTTACGTCCAACTGTTGTAAATGCCAGTCACGATTAGCTACAAGTGACAAAAGAACTCTTACAGAGTTTAGTTTTGCGACTGGGGCAAATGTCTCCAAGTAATCAATGCCATAGATCTGAGTGAATCCCTTGGCAAAACCAATCGAGCTTTATACCGTTCTAGAGAGCCATCAGATTTGTAGTTAACTATAAACACCCATTTGCACCCTACAGTTGTCTTTCCTCTTGGTAGATCAACTAACTCCCACGTGCCATTTTTTACAAGAGCTTTCATCTCCTCGAAGACAGTCTCCTTCCACTCAGTAACTTTCAGAGCATCCTGCACAGTATTAGAAATCTCCATACAAGACAATTGTGAGGTAAAAGCACGAAAAACAGGTGAGAGATTTTCATATGACACATAATTGGACAGTGGATGTTGGGTGCAAGACCTCACACCCTTCCGGACAGCAATGGGAAGATCAGAATCATTGAACTCAGGATTGGAACTAGACTCGGGTTCAAAACTAAAGGACTCAGAACTCGAAGATGAAATGAACTGAACATGAGGTAAAGGCTCAGTGAGGACATTACCTGGAGGGTTTACGAATTCTGGGCAATGCAAAGAATTAGAAGACCCTTCCTTTCGAGTTGTCCTCTGTCGCGAGTAAACAGTGTCAAATGGTACCAACGCTGTGTTTTTTTTTCTGTTTCTCTTTTGTTATTCATTATAGAATCAAGAACATCATGAGATGGCAATGTAGGAAGACCTTCCTTTTCAATAAAAAATCTCGACTCACTTTCTCCTGGTATAATAAAGCTTGAGTTTTTAGGCTGAATAATCAAAGTTGGAGAAGGATCATTTTGCAAGTCTCAGTTTGGAAAAAATCATTAAACACAGTCGCCCCCCTGAAGATGAAGCGTGAAATAGGGATGTAATTCAAAAAAAGTAACATCCATGATAGAAAATATTTTTTTGGAAATGGGTTCAAAACATTTATACTCCTTTTAAGCGGGAGCATAACCAACAAATGACCATTTTGTGGCTCGGGGTTCAAGTTTTCCTCGATTAAGACTATGAATATGTACAAAAGCGGTACAACCAAATATCTTTAGAGGTAAAGAAGAAGAAAGCCAATTTATTGGATAAAATTTATGAAAAACATCAAAAGGTGTTTCAAAGCTTAAAACCTTATTAGGCATTCTATTTACGGAAAATTGGTGAACAGTCCAATTTATAGACCGTTTACTATTTTTCATCTAGCATAAGATTTTTTAACGAGCAAGATCCATCCTCATAAAAATTTTAACGCGCAAGATCTTTTTGGGATAAAAATATTCTAAAGCAGATAAATTTATCTGTATCTTTTCAAAACATGTATAAAGAACACAAATAAATTTATCTGTCTTTTATTGAAAATACGTGTAAAGAATACAGATAAATTTATCTGTCTTATTGAAAGAACGTATAAATAACACAGATAAATTTATCTGTTTTATTGAAAGCACGTGTAAAGAATATAGATAAATTTATTTATGTCTTTTCAAAACATGTATAAAAAACACAGATAAAGTAGGTGTCAAGGATTTATGGGTTGACTTATTTACTTGTTCATACTCGCCTTGCATAGCTTGTTAGGGGTAAGCCAATTAATACATTCACCTCGTGAAAATCATTTGAAACTAGTATATCGGATTTACAAGACTTGAAATCAACACCTAGTATAGGTATTTTGTTTTTTAAGCATAATCAATTGCAAGTGGAAGCCTACATGGATGCCAATTGGGCTGGATCTGTTAGAGACAGAAGGTCTACTTCATCATGTTACTAAAATTTTGTGAGTGGAACTTATTGACTTAGACCGATAAGAAAACAACTTCTAGGTCGAGTGCATAAACAAAATTTAGATCTATGAATCATGGAATTTGTGAATTATTTTGGCTAAAAGTTCCCATTGAAAGACTTGGGGTATGATCTTCACGAGCCTATGAAACTATACTGTGATAATAAAACGAGTATCATCATTACTCGTAATCCGATACAACATGAGAGAACCAAGCATGTTAAAGTTGATAGATATTTTATTAAAGAGAATTGATCTCTGGTGTGATTTGTACTTCGTTTGTGAAGGTTGGGAATTAACTTGTTGACATTCTTACTAAGAGCCTGATTCATAACACAAGTTTTTTTAGGTTTTTGGCTAAACGTACAAAAAAACCAACATAGTCCAAAAAAGTTAAAAGGACAAAAAATCAAATCAAAACACAAATTTCTACAAAATTCTATTTAAACTCCACCTCATTCTAAAAACTCACTATATGTAATTGCTATAATCTACTATATAAAAAGGCAATACTCTCCAATTTAAACAAAAATGACAAAAGATAATTTTTTCCCTATTAACTAACCTACTTTGAACCCAATTTAGTTTTTTTTTTTTTTTTTTGCCTAAAATGCAACCACAAAAAAACAAACAAACAAACTTTTAAGCTAGTTACGGATCAGGCTCTAAGGGAGTGACTACTATGGTGTTTTATTCATTTCGTGGCAAGCTGGGTATTAGGAACATTTGTTGTACCAGCATAACAAGGAGTGTTAAGAATTAGGGTTATTTTTGTTTCCTAGTTTATTATCCCATCTCAGGGTATTTCTATAATATATGAAGCTTAGTGCTATAAATACAAAAAGTTGTGACAGAGAACCATAAGCTTTTGATTTCTCTTCATCAGCCATTCATTTCCTTTCTGGCTTCTGATTTTCTTCTTTTTTTTTCCAACGAATGAGACCGCAGTCTCTAAAGCAACTATATTCAACTCTTAACAGTCACAACAAAGATCTTCATTAAAAGCAGATTTTCTCTACCGTAGCAAATGGCCTCCAAATGATTCAGAATATGACATAACAGAGTGATGAGCAGGGGGGGGGAGTTTATTCACTGTAACAATAGTCAATAGTGAAGACCCACATAAAACCCTACGCATTAAACTAATAGCACTTTCCAAAACCAAAACCAAAAAAATCCAGTTGGCATTCACTGCAGTACATTCACGGCCATATGTACCAAGAAAACAGAAATGCTTCCTCTCATGAACATTCCTATCAGCAGTCATTGAATTCCCAAAACAAAGCGAACTTCCATATAGCCATTTGCCAAAACCCATCAAAAACATAGAAATTAAAATGGATAATATTGACCAACACATGTCCAGCATCAGATTGGCATCCAATAGCTAATATACAACCAAAGAAAAGCCGAACAAGTTAAGCAATCCAAAACTCATCACTTACCATCCCGTTAAGCTGCTTGGGCACCTTGGCAATATTATCCACATTTCCAAGCGCATTTGCCACAGATGCAAACAACGGCTCGGTGACCATGGCCATGGCATTCTTGCTCTCATCCAAAGCCTGGACCACATGAACCACCCCCGGGTGCCTCAATCTCACCAGCCTCGCCGCATCGGCTCGAATTATATCGAAGAACGAGTCCTCCGCCGCCTTGGACAATCCAGCCCGCATGCGACCCTCCGAGAGAGCCCTCTTATCGAGGACCCAGACGCAGACAGTGGGGTACTGCTGGGAGAGAGCGGATCCACTGCGGGCCTTGGCAGAATAGAGCTTCCACGCAAGACCTGGACCGGCCGAGCCGATCTGGTCCAGGAGGTCGTAGTCCTGGAGAGGTTTCGGTCCCGTGACTTCCTGTACGGTGGTCTGTACGGTCTTCTCAATTACGGCCGCGGTCTTGGCCAGGGCTTTAGTTAAGGTTTTCATGTTCAGAGACATAGTTGATTATTGCAAATTGTTGGGATGTTCCTGGGCGTTTCTATTTGGTTGGGAGACGAGGTGATGGTGATGGTGATGGTGATGGTGATGGTGATGGAGCCCAGAGCGGGAGGAGGCAAGGCAGTCGACGGAATTGAATTGGATCCCCCACCTCTTTGTAGTTTCCAATAGCCTCTGAAATTGGACGCGATTCCACGTTTGCTTGCTTTCTCTCACCTGCCTGAGCAAAGTCATTTGTTGTGCGGCTCTTTTAACAAAATATGATACTATTTTAACTTAATTAATGAAATAGAAATTTTAAAATTTAATTTTTAATTTATGTAAAAACGTGTTTAAAAATATATTTTAATAAAAAATATGTTTGATTAATACGTTTTTAGCTTAATTCAAATAAAAATAAAAATAACAATATAAAAATATATTTAACAAATACGCTTTCTGAATTTATACATAAAGCGTATTTAGTAAACACGTTTTCACTCTAAATTTAGTTTTAATAAAAAACGTATTTAATAAACACGTTTTAAGTATAAATTTAATTTTACTAAAAAGCATGTTTCATTATATATAAATCTATAAAGCGTGAGTTTAATAAAAAATTTTGGTGATTAATTTATTTAATTTTTAAATATTTTCAAATTTAAAGGCACTCTTTGGGATAACATTTTTAAAGCTATGTTTTTGTGGTATTTTTTTATTTTTAGTAAAAAAATTCAATTAGCTCAAATAATGATAATTTTTAAAAAAATTTCTAAAAATTAAAAAAGTTTATATAAGACGAACAAAACTACTTTAAAATTTTATATCATCTTTAGTGAACTTTTTTAACTTTAGCCAAAATGATTATACTCATAGATTCGTTTTATAATGACGAATTGAAAAACCAAAAAATTCAAACCAAAAAAAATAAAAAATTAAGAAAAGACAAAAAAAGCTAATAATAAAAAGACACATAATACTCCATCCCAAACAGTGCCTTATTATCCCTATATATTTTCTTTATTATCTCATCCTCTTATAATATTTTCTTTCTCTTTTTTATTTTTTCTATTTCATTTTAATTAAAAAGGATAAAATACTCTTATAAAAGTTGGTATTTTTGGCTAAATTTTGTATTTTTTGAACTATTTTTAGATTTTAATTTAAAAAATATTTTTTCAAATCGTCTTGACGAGAGAAATTAACTGTACATTGTTATGAAAAAAATTAATATAAATATTTTTTTAAAAATTAGATTTTCGATAATTGGGGATTCTAAATTTTTTCTTGCTTGTTAAAAAGATTTTATGAAAAGCATTTTCAATTTTATATTTTAAATGTTAAATTTATCTTGAAAATCTCAAGTTTTCGAAAATTATTATTCGCATCTTTCAGCACTAAAATTGTAAAACTTACATGATAAAGTATTGTTCTGCATTATAGAATACAGGCGCATATCATATGCTTCCATCATTATCTGACATTTCAATATCTGATTGGTAGGATGCATCCATGCTCCAATTGTGGTATAATGACGCTTCGTGTAATAAACCTTCTTCTTCTCGCTCTCTCGCTGTCTGTTCACAACTGAATCTGTGTAATCGCATTTGCATGCGATTAACTTCTTCGCGAAAACGATGCAAAGCCATCTGCAACTGTTGAGTAGTATCAATAGGCATGTTCTTCCCTAGTTGTCGTGAGATTCGAATACCAGCTGCTCGACAGTCATGCACTAGGACCTCCGATTGCGTAATCTGATATTGTAACTCGGATCACATGGGACGTACATTGTTTGTACTGTAGCGGAGGTTAGGATCTAGAGGGTATACAAAGTCATCATCACCAACCCAACTACGACCCATAGTAACAAATATGTCGCGCACTATATATGTCAACACCATATGATGGTTATGCTGGTTTGGTTGGATTGGCTAGAGGCATGTGTATCTCAATCACAACGGTTGCCATTTATAAGGGACTTCAGCTTGGAGTGACTGGAGAATTGCTAGCGTTGCCACGTGATTTGTAGAAGGGACGATTGTTAGTCGTTAGTCATGCATATGGCCATGCACCCTTTTGACCACTCACATCAACATCAGCATGGCCGAGTAGTCATGTTCATCATGAAGCCCTCTACTCTAACTTCTCGCACCTGCTTAGATGAAGAGTCACATCAATAGAAAACCTTGAAAACACAGTTATATTATTTTGATTTTTAAGTATAACAGCTAGCAAAAGTTTAGATTTTCAATATTGTTTTTCTAAAATTTCTTACTTTTGTTTTCTTCTATTAACAAATATTGAAAATATAGATAATGTAATTTAATGATCCATTTCGTGAGATTGAATAGTATATATAATTAAAATGCTATAAATGAGCATGACTCTTATTACAAGCATATATTCAACAATACAAGCATCAGCCTGATCAGTACAACCGTTCGCATGTCATTTCCATGTCAACCTATCGTGGCCTACTGGGGCATGTTCGTCTGTCGTGCCCTGTTTGTTGACAAATACCACAATGATTCGACATACGTTGTCTTGACATGTCCATCTCATTGTGGATTCGGCTATGCTGCGGACGTCCTTGCTTTGTAGGCCTTATACGGTTCAGGTTTGCGAGGACAACCGGGAAGTTTGACATCGACCAATAATCTTCATGTGGCATTGGTTGTAACCTCATTTTCCATACTTGCAAGTATGTTGACATCGAATACTCAGGTGCAATAAGAAATAAGGCATCTACTCCGAGGTCAGCAAGAACAGTAAACATGTGCGAGCAAGGGTAGTGGTAAATCTCATATTTACCGCAATCACATGTTCTGTTATATATTTGGACTACGTGGCGGTTTCGACCTCTGCCTTGTCGAGGTGCTGTCACTACCTCGTACATCCCCTGCCTCTTGTTAATTACAGATAGCCAATATGTACATTACATTATTATAACTTCATACGTCTCCAACAAATGTAATAGAAATAGGATTTACCTGTCAAATGGTATCAACTCATGCTGATTGCATATCTCCTGTTTGCGAAGGATCTTTTGTTGTACTGAATCCGGATATACATTTTTATTCCGGATCATGTTCTCAGCATGACTCCTCATTCGATCCATATACTTAACCAGTCGATAGAAAGTGGTCTCCACACATGTAATGATGGGCATATTCTGAGCTCCTTTCAATACGCCATTGAAAGCCTCAGCATGATTCGTGGTCGTCACCCCCCACGAGCATCATAGGAAAGAGTCCACTTCACAGGGTTTATACAACTCAGCCATCGCCACACTGGCTCGCTCAAACCCTTGATCTCCTCCATCTTCATGGCGAACTTTCGCTATTGATGTTTTCTGGCAGCGGCCCAAATTAAGGATTTGAGTGGTTGGTTCTTAAACTTTTTGTTGAAGTTACTTTGCACGTGTCGGATACAGTACCTATGATGCCCTACCGAACGAACAGCTGGGTTCTCCCAGTATTGAGCCATAGCATTTTTATGACGACGTGGCAATCAAAGAGCAATGTTACCCCCTCCCTATCGAGAACAACATGCTTCTTCAAGTTGATGATAAACCAAGACCAACTCTCAGTAGTCTCCTCATTTACAATAGAGAAGGCCAACGGGAACATCTTCTTATCGGTAGTGACTCCGATCGCGATAAGCATTTTCCCTTTGTACTTGCCATAGAGATGGATGCCATCTATGTATATGATAGGTGGGCAGTGCCTGAACCAATCAATGGACGGCTTGAATGCCCAGAACACATAGTTCAACGCCGCCACGTTGGCATTTGATGGGTAGATTAAGTTGCATTCCACGGCAGTGATCGGATTATACGTCTGCAATGCAGCCATATAAATGTTCCACAACGGTTTGTAGTTAATAAGATAAAATTTTATATTAATACGTTAGCTAACATTTGTATATTATACTAGCTAATAAAAGAAAATAAATATTTTATAAAAATATATATAATTTTATTTAATAGCGAAATTATGAAAATTTTAGAAGTTTTAGTTAACTTTTATAGGAAAAATAGATTTTTAACCCAAACACCCCTATTTTGAAAAACTGCTAACTAAGTTTAGGTTTTTAATAATAATAATTATAAAAATTAGGCTTTGAAAATGGAGTAATTAAACTATATATATATATATATATATATATATATATATATATATATATTCATATTGCCAAGGGTCTGATATC
>JAOTRH010190346.1:0-11648 GCA_034768845.1 Heliamphora exappendiculata
TTAACTAGTAATTAGTTTATAGTTTAACTTAAAAACTTATTATTATAAGTTTAATGCATTAGTTTATAATATATAAATTAATAAATTATTAATTATAAACTTATATAATATAGTAAACTTTAAGTTTATAATTTTTAATTTAACTTAATATATTAAACTACAATTATATTATAAATTTAATACAAATTAAACAAAAAAAACCTTAAAAAATCATAAGCCTGGTCAAAATTCGCCCAGAGGCCCAGGCCCGAGGCCCAAACCCAAGCCCTTTACCCCTAGGGCCTGGTTCGACCCCCGGACAAAAAAGCTCGGCCCAGCTCGGCTTGAAGATTTGGTGGGAGCCCACCAAGCCCAGGCCCGGGCCGGGTTTGACCCGTCCGGTCCACGGTCGGGATGGGTCGGGCCCAAATTATACACCCACATATGGCTGACCAAGTCGTTAGGGAACTTAATTTTAAAAATTGTAGCCTTAGTTAAAATTTGAGCGATATCAAAATTTTTGGACTAGCCGAGTTGTCTAGCAACTTAAAAGGGTAGAGATTTAGTAATGTAAACCCTTTTGTGCCAATCGAGTCATCTACCAACTCAGTAGAAAGACCAAGGCCTTGGTCGGATTTTGTGTAATCTCTACCATTTTGGGCCGACCTAGTCGTTTGGCAACTCAATAGAAAGACTAAGGCTTCGGCCGAATTCTTGGTAATCTCAACCATCTTTGGGCCGACTAAGTCATCTGGTAACTCAGTAGAAAGATTAAAATCTTGGTCGAATTCTGAGTATTCTCGACGATCTTTGAGCTGATTAAGTCGTCTAGCAATTCGATAGAAAGACTAAGGCCTTGGTCGTATTCTGAGTAATATTGACCATCATTAAGCCGACCTAACTAGAGAAACATTTGCTCAATCCGCAATAGTTCGCTAAAAAACATTTTAGAGAATAAACTTTTATTGGCTTTTAATCCGAGTACATCACTGTTAGCATTTTTGTAAGTGTTCTGCAGTCCAAACGTGTGTTAGCATCTTGCCAGCCACATCTTTGAGTCGGTAGACACTTGCTTTGACTTTACTTTCTATCTAGTAGGACCCTTCACAAGTCGGTCCCAACTTTCCTTGTTATGGGTCTCTGGTGGATAGGGACACTTTCCTTAAGACGAGCTCTCTTCTAGTGGACCCCCGTCCCCTGACCTTATTATCATGCTGCCTCTTCATCTTTTGCTGATGTACTGCTACTCGGACAGCTACTTGCTCTCGAACTTCATCGAGGGCATTGAGATTAGCCTGGAGCGCCCTTTCATTATTCGCTTCCTCAAATTGTGTCACCTGCGGGCTCGATAATTTGATCTCGATCGATATAACTGCTTCGGCCTTAAAGGCCAACATGAGTGGTGTTTTTTCGATGGTTGTTCGTGCAGTTGTTCGATAAGCCCACGGGATGCCTGGCAGTTCTTTTGCCTAGAGCCCCTTGGCATTCTCAAGCTTGGTCATGATCATCTTCACCAACGTACAATTTATCACCGCAATTTGTCCATTAGCTTGAGGGTGGGCTGGTGTAGTGTAATGTGCACAGATACCTAGTTGCACCCAAAATTTCAAATATATCTTGTTGTCGAATTTCCTTCCGTTCACAATCACCCTTGGTATTCCAAATCTATAAACTACTGATTTCCATATGAAATTAACAGTGCTTGCCTTTGTTATCTTCGCCATGGATTCGGTTTCCACCCAATAGGTGAAGTAGTCAATGGCCATTATGACAAACTTAATCTGCCTTTTTTCGAGCAGAAATGTGACAGGGTTGTATACTAAAAATCATGTTTTGAGTTTCATATTAAATTTTATTTATTAATAAAATTTGTTCTTTTCCATTTTATAAGAATCTTCTTAAGAAAAATATATGCGTTTTCATTATTTATTTAATAATTGTGTATAAGTGTATTTTATTCTACATAATATTTAATATAGTGTGTAGAATTTGGTTTACACACAGAAAAACAGATTATCGGTTCTTGTAAAATATAAGTTTTTGATGAACAGTTTTAGGTGGAATTGAACACACCATCGATACGAATGTAGCACAATATTTTCGTAGATCTGTCTTGATTCTGGGAAACAGTAATTATTTCGACAATTGTTTCGACTTATTGTACTAGTACACTTTTTGTGTATTGAACATGATTGAATTAAAGTAATTAATTTTATACTAACTATATAAATTAATTTACACCACATGGTTATTATGAGTGCTTATACTCTTATTTCTGAAATAATTATTATACACGTATATTTAATATTTGTTATTTTAATTTATTAGATAGTGTGATCTTTTACGGGTCAATAATCTCAGTGAGTTAAATAACGGTCTTAATTATATGGTGGATATCTATAATCTTAAGCGGAAGGTCTTAAGGATTTTTTGAAAAAATTAATTAAATAAAAATGTCAATTTTTCAATTTAATCGACGGGTATCTATAATCTTAACGTGGAAGAAAAAAAATAAGAATTTAATAACAGGAGCACGAATAATTCGATTTTAAAAGTAAGGCTGGGAGTGCAATTTTAATACTTTAGTGGAATGAATTATAATTTATTTTTATGAAATAACTTTTGGGTTGAAGTAGAATTTTATAATTACATTAGGTGCTCACGTCTTATTTACTCCACAGGTCCCTGTTGTAGCCTATAAAAATGTAGTTATAAACCCTGACCACCACATTCAATCAATTTGTCTTCAAGACTAGGGTTTTCACATTTTATGAAAATTAAGTCTTGTTAGTTAGGGTTTGAAGAACACGAAAAATATAGCCCACACTATAATCATGTTCTTAGCATTCGAAAATACAGCAGAAAATTCAATTGGAGAAAGATTGCCAGCCAGAAATCATGACGATTTATAGACTAAAGTTTGTTATAGAAATGGAAATCAAATTAGACAGCTTTCGCAGGTATGATTTTATTCAAACTTTGGGAGTCATACCGGGTTTATATTTCTGATTGTTCGATATAAAAAAGTTTTAATCTAGAATCTGTTTTGGCACTTGCCCATTGTAGACACCCAAATTTGATCCCGCCCAATCTGAGGTGAATCCGATGATGAAAACAGTTGGAATGGTGCCTCAATACGATTCTCAAAAAATAATCCAAACTCGGTATTTGAACCCAATCATCAAAACCTTCAAACAAGTGAAATCATTATTTAACCGCTACATTGAACCATGGGGTCGCCAACTCTATTGTGGCGACCGCTAATAGAACCTCTTGGAAGGTTCACCTTTAATTATTTTTGTCCCCTGCTTCATCCCGAGTTTTTAGGTCTTAACTCGACTTATTAATTCGCAGTTATCCTTTCCGATAAATTTAATTTTAAGCTGCAACTTGGCTTTTAATTATTTTTATCTCGCGCTTTGTTTTGAATTTTTAGATTTTGACTTGACCAATTAATTCGTGATTATCATTTTCGATAAATTTAATTTTAAGCCGTAACTGAATTTTAATTATTTTTATCCCGTTCTCGTCTCGAATTTTTAGGTCTTAACTCGACCTATTAATTCGTGGTTCTCTTCTGATAAATTTAATTTTAAGCCATAACATGGTTTTTAATTATTTTTATCCCTCGCTATCATTTCAAATTATTAGGTCTTAACTCGACCTATCAATTCCTTGTTGCTCTCCCGGTTAAGAAAATTTCTTGAATCTTAACTCAATCATTTTGATTATCTTATCCACATCTGAGTTCTTAGATCTTGACTCGATCTTTGACTTGTTTGTGTTCTCTTAAGATCTTGACTCGATCTTTGGGAGTTGTTCGATCATACTAGCATCTGTATCATATTAGCATCTACACCATGTTTCTTATCTTGTATCTTTGCATTTTACCCTGTGAACTACGTTTTGGTCTGATCCCTAGTAAAGGGGTACGTAGGCAGCTCGATGAAAATTCGAGTACAACCAATATCATATGCATGCTTGTGTGTTTGTGGCCTAAGATTGACAGCTTGATCAAATGAATGTTGTCTCTGAATCTTTGATATAGCTTGCATCACACATTGTTATGCTAGTTATATCAAAGAGGGGCAACTGTAACTCCAATTTGACCTCGCCCAATCTTAGGTGAATTCGATGATGAAAATAGTTAGAGTGGTGCCTGAATACGATTATCAAAAAATGATCCAAACTCAGTATTTGAACCCAATCATCAAAATCTTCAAACCAGTGAAATCATCATTGAACCACTACATTGAACTGCTACGTTGAACCATGGGGTCACCAACTCTATTGTGGAGACCACCAATAGAACCTCTTGGAAGCTTCACCTTTTTGTGGCGACCGTCGTGTCCACACCCAGCAACCACCAACTCCAACCTGGCGACTGCCAACCCAAACTTAGCGACCGCCAACTTGCCTAGTGGCGACTGCCACAAGAAGCTTCTGGAAACTCTTCTAAAGTACTTACTGCCAACTCGTGACATAGCGACTGCCAACTTTAAATGGTCTAACGTGTCCCAAAACGTGTCAGCATCTCATTGATTGAAGAAATCTATAAATACCATACCCTTGATACGTTTTCAGGGAGAAAATTAGAGAGAAGTTTACAAAGAGAAGCTCTGTAGAGTTGCCGAGCAATCCTGAGCCCCGTCGTCGAAACCCTGTCAAAATACCGAGAGTCGAACTCCCGATACCGAAGTTTTGAAATCTTAGCTTGGATTATCGCCCGAGGACCGAATTACCCATCACCACTCCTCAACTTGAGAATTCTTTAGCGATCCCAGTACTTTGTTTTGATCCCTAGTCTTTCTAACTCTATTTTTTACCTCTTTGGAGTGACCGGGTTAATTTGATTATTTTATTTTAATTACGTTCTTACATTACTTATAATTGCTATGTCTATGTTTGAATATAAACTTTTGCCTATCTAGCTTACTTGTTTTGTTTATTTGTTTATTAGCATCAAGTTTATTAAATCATTAATTAGTGTTAACATAATTTGACAATACGACTAAACAATGTCATTATTGTTATAATACAAGCACTTACATATATATTATTATAATTGCCAATACTATACCCATTTAATGTTAATTTTTCTTTCAATGTTAGTTTAATATTTCCTTGCTAGTACCTTATTTCTTTTTCTTTTGTTTTTTTAATATTAGTTAATATTTAATTTAATGTTAATATTTTTTTTTTCTTGTAATGTAGTTTTATTTTTCTTTTAATGTTCCATTTCATTTTAGCTAATGTTCCATTTCATTTTCTTTTCTCTAATTTTAATATTACCTTAATGTTCTTTCATTAATATTAATTTAATGTTCATTTACTAGCTTTTATTTTCTATTTTCTTTTTCTTTTCTTTTAATATTAGTGAAATTTTTTTTCTAACATTTTATTTTTGTTCTTTTTATTTTTATTATTAATTTTATTTTTCATATAATGTTCCATCTTTTTTTTTTAATGTTAGTTTAATTTTTATTTCATAGTATTTCTTTTATGTCTTTTTCTATTTTTTTTCTTTTATCCTTATTTGTTAAGTATTAAAACTCTATCAAAATCCGTTAATTTAGTTTTTCTTTCTTTCTTTCTTTCTTTTCTCTTTTATTTTATTTTGTAAAGTATTAAAATTCTTTTGAATCTTCAAATTTTGGTTTCATTTATTTTTGATAGCACTCACTTTATTTGTTTTCTCTTTTATTTTGTTTAGACATAAAATTCATTAAAAAAATCTCTTATTTTTAATTTAACTTTCTTTTAATAGTATTTTATTTATTCCTCTCTTTTTTTATGACAAGAATTCAAAAATCTTCTAATCATTAGCTTAGTTTTCTTTCACTTCTTTTATTCTTAGTTAGAATTTAATATTTTTAAAGCATGTTTCATGTTAATATAATTTTGGATTGTTTTGGTAATATGCATTTAGCATCATTTGTTTTTGTTTTTATGTATGTCTTGTTCACTTTCTTGAAAATTTTGTTTAGAATAGTTTAGTTTGCTTTGTAGCAATTCATGTTTGGGTAATTTTAGCAATTTATAGCATGTTTTTATTATTTTATTTGAAATCATGTTAGTTTAGGTTGTTTAAATAATATTACATTTGGTTTTACTTCATGTATCCTTTAATTAAAAATTAAATGCCGTAAGACTTAGAATTTTTCTTTTGATCCTTGTTTGATTTGGCATTTTATATACGTATGGTATGTATTTTTATTATTTGATTTTGGATGTTCACTTCTCATCTCCTTTTTTTATATTTGCATGTATTTTAGAAATTTTTTTAAGAACTAATGATAATTAGTAAAGGCCAACATTGCGGTTGGGCGAATGGAATACCAAACACATTTTTCAATTCGTACCTTAGCCCTCGAACCTTTTTTTTTTTGATTAAACGTTTTAAATATCACTAGCCATTTTTATTTTTCTTAATTTTTTTCAAAAATCAAGTGGCAACTCTATTTTCAACAAAAAATGAGTTTTTAAAATTTAATTTTCAAGGTGTTAAAATTTTTTTCAAACATCCTTTGAATTCTCTTAGTTTTGAACATTGTCCAAAAAATCTCAAAATTCCGACGCTACAGTATTTTCTAGCAACTCTACTGGAGACTGATTTATAAAATTAAATAAGAGGACTAGACTTGAAAACATCATTGGTTCTTAATATGTATTTCTCATTTGCATTCTCGCATACATGTACATTGTTCTTCAAACCTCCTGCCTAGTCGACCCAATACCCTGAACGTTCATTCGTTTTGGAGATTGTCAGAAAGGCGAGCATGCCTTACTGACTGTACGCTATCATAGGTGCAATAAAAGAGTTCGAGCGTACTATTTAACCATGTCCTGCACCACTCCAAGTATGGAAGGCATATACCCGGCTCCATTCAGAAGGTACCATGTTCGGTTGACCAAAATCGACCTTTCACATATAGTAGCTTAGAACCCTCCATTAGGTGCTGCTAACCTTAGTAGGATTATGTGTTTTCTTAATTGTATGTTTTGATTGCATTTGTTTGGATTGTATGTTTGTCTTAGGCTAGTTTCTTTTTCGGGTTCTGCTCGGATTTTCTAATATCCTTTGATTAAGTTAGCTTTTCGCCTTCAGGTTCTTACCCGGGCTTTGTTCTTCCCCATGTTTGGTTTTCACGTCGTAGTTTTCTTCTCAGGGTCATACTCGTGTTTTGTTTTAAAACCTCTAGGACAGTTTCTCTCTCTCTCTCTTTCGGGTTCTTCCTGGGTTATTGGTTTCTTCCCCATTGTTGTGTTTGGCTTGCTTTTTTCGAATCTTTGTTATACCCATGTGAGCTAATCATGCTTTCCTACCGGAGTGCTGCCCATTTTCTTTAGAATCCTAGATTAAACTGGTCTCTTGAGGGTTAGAATTGCTTTCTTGCCGGAGTGCTGTTCGTTTAGATAAATCTTCTCCTTAGAATTTGGTTAATTTTTTTTTTAGCCGTCATCCCGATTTGTCCTGTTATTAGAAAGGGGCAACACTTCAGTTTCAGTGCTCATGGTTTGCTGTTTTGGGTATCTGAGATGCTTGCTACCTATTGTCAAACTTCTTTCTAGAGCAATGTTTGATACTGGCTATTCTTCTGTTGGGGTCATCAGGTTTATCTGTGCTTTAGATCATTGGGTTAAAGGAGTTGTGTCAAGCACGTGTTTGGGCTAGATCAGTAGCTGGGAGACTTTATAGAATTCCAAAACATATAGCAGAACAGTCTGAGATGGCCAAGAACGAGATGAATTTGATAGCCCTAATGAGTGCTATTACTGATATATGGATGGCCATTGAGCAGCAGACCCAAACTCAAATACAATGCCAAGCATAGATTCAGACAATCTAGGCTCGTCTGCCGGGAGTGAATGAACAACTGGATGACCCGTATGGCAATGAGAAAAAGTTTTGGGATGATAATCAAGTTCTCGATGAACCACAAGTTGTTTTGCCACCCCCACGGATCCTTTGTTAGGTGATAGTTGAGGAAGAAAACACTGCACAGTTCAAAGAATATGCATTGGCTGAGAAAATTGATCGAATAAAAAAGGTCCTTAGAAAGGCTAAGGGAGTCGAGGAATATATGCTCGATGTAGGGGGACTCTGCCTGTTTCCAGATGCCAAGCTCCTGGATAAGTTTAAAATGCCCGACATGAAAAAATTCGACGGAACTGGAGATCCCAAAATTCATCTCCAAATGTATGTTGGTACCCTGTCGCCAATGGAAATTGATGACCAGCTGAAGGCCCGGCTCTTTCACCGATCTCTTTCTGGGGCAGCCCAAAAATGGTTCCTCTCCCTCGATGTAGAAAAGATCATAACCTAGGAGAACATAGCTACGGCATTGTTAGTCAGTAGCTATAATGTCCATCTAGATGTAACCACTCGGGAGTTAGAGACCACTCGTCAAGAAAGTAGAAAGTCGTTTGTGGACTTTCTGACCAGGTGAAGGGGAAAGGCCGCTAAAATGACAATCCGACCAGCAAAAAAGGAACAGGTGAGGATTCTAGTCAAGAATTTACAATCCCCTCTAAAACTCTATTTGATCACATAGCCGCTCTCCACATTTGAGCAGTTGTTTGATGCCGGAGTTCAGATAGAAGATGCAATCTAATCTGGTGATATTGAGGAGGTCGAGCCGAGCCAAAAGTGGAAAAGATGTTACCCATCCAATAACTAAAACCATCCCACCTCTTCCACTAACCCTGCATCTCGCTCAAACGAGGTGGATTTGCTAAACCCCCAATCAGATCGACCAAATTTTGCACCTTCATCACTTCTTCCCAGACACAACTAGCCATTGCAGCCGAAAACGGCAAGGAGAGTTTTCACTTCCCTTAATTTCTCTCCATCCACGGCCCTGAATCGACTTGTCGGGAAAGGGTTGATAAAGCTTCTTGATCCAATGTCGCCTCCTAGCCCTTTACCGCTACACTACGATCCTACCCAATATTGCTCATACCATCAGAGTCACGGACACCCAACTGACAACTATCTAAAACTCCGCCATGACATTCAGGATCTCATTGACAATAAGGTCATCCCACCTCCATCTGCACTGAATGTCACAATTAGTTTTTAAATTCTTATTTTTTTCATGATTCAAGTCTCGAGTCAAGTCAGAGTCTTGTAAGTTTTTTTCTTTGTTCTGATCAGTTGGATGTTGAGTTCGAGAGCACGTCTATCTATGCACCCTCTTCTTTTGCTTTCAATTTTATAATCATTGCTTTCTTTGATATTAATGAAAAAAATGAATATTTTGATTATTCTGCTTTACTTCATTTATTTTGTACGATTTCTGTTGATTTTCAATTCAAATGAAATGTCCCCAAAAAATTAAAAGTTTTAATAAAAAAAATGCGTACCCAACCAATAATTGAACAAATTTTGTCAATAAATTTTGGTAATGAAATTAACTCACAAATTGTCCAAATTGATTTTTCGTTATCTTTAGTTGAATGTGAGCAATTAATGACTTTATTAAAAGAATTTAAAGACGTTTTCACATGATCATACGAAGATATATACCCAAAATTGATCCCGATATTATCCAACACCATATTTCTTTTTATCTCGATGCCAAATCGGTCAAACAAAAATTGAGAAGAATACGGCCAAAATGGGCATTGAAAATCAAGGAAGAAGTCACCAAGCAGATCAACGCTGGTTTCCTCATAGTAACCGAATACCCAAAGTAAGTGGCGAATATTGTACCGATCTTGAAAAAGGATGGACGTATTAGAATTTGTGGGGATTTCTAAGATCTTAACAAGGCCAGCCCAAAAATAACTTCCCACTATCGCATATTGACGTCATGGTGGACAGTACAGCGGGGCACGCCCTCTTGTCATTCATAGATGATTTTTTTGGGTACAATTAGATTCTAATGAACCCTGATGACGTAGAAAATATGACATTCACTACACCGCGAGGTACCTACTGCTATCATATGATGCTAGGGGCAACCTACCAAAGGGCTGCCACTACCTTATTGCATGATACATGAAGACGTCGATGTGTATATGGACGATATGATTGTGAAGTCCAAAGATCGAGACGACCATATCATAGTGCTGCATAAATCTTTGAAAAAATCAAGAAAGTATAAGATGTGGCGCAACTCGCAGAAGAATTGGATGAAAAAACTTCTCTTATTCGATGAAAGAAGACTTCAAACTCTATTCCACATACAAGGGCTAAAGCGTTCGATAAAAAAATTTAAGACCCAGGACCTGAGAGAAAGTGACTTGGCTCTTAATGAAATCAAGGCTCCTATTTTCGACCTAAGAGGCAAGTTTAAGCCGGATTGGGCCAGGCCGTATCTGATCAAGACTATTATGACTGGTGGTGCTGTAATCTTCATGGATCTGAATGGTAACCCATTCTTCACTCCAATCAACTTGGATTAGCTCAAAAAAATACTACGCTTGAGAGAAAAATGGAGAAAAAATAAAAGTTCGCTGAGTTGAAAACCAAAAAGGCTATTCAGGCAAAAGTTAGAGCAACCTGCAAGTCCAAAAATTGGAAAGGGCAACCTTAGCAAAAGTTAGGGCATCACAAAAAGAGAGTGTTAATACCCGAGAATAAATCGAGTTCGAACTACGTTACGGCCTTATTTTACTTTTTGGGAAACGTAGGCAGCTTCTTTTAAGAAGTCTGGCCACCTTCTTTGTTTTAGCCATCTTTAAATCTGAGTAATGATCAATACAAATTTATTTTTGAGTTTTGATAATAAAGTTGTTTAATTACAAGAATAAAAAAATTTAAATAATTGGGAATCTTTTTTCAGATAAACGTGAGATTTTTATTACTTCAGCTGCAATCACAAGGTTTTGAAAATAAAGAATGTGCACGCAAGTCCCAAACTCTAAATAAAGAAGAAAGTTACAAAATTCTAAGAGCAAAACAAATCTCTCAAATCTTTCTTCTCTTTGCAACTTGTTCTTATCCTTCTTTTTTGTTTCTGCTCTCTTTATCCTGAACCAACTACGCCTTGTACTACTCGGGGAGCTTAGTGTGGGGCAGCTTCTGCATCTCCATCAGTGAACGAGATGGCCAAGCTTACAGATACTGCGCCAGAAATGAGGTCTGAAGGGAAGATAAATAAATACGACCCTATACGCCGTGAAATATGATTTGACCTCGACCAAACTATCGTATGTTCCTGTATGGGTAATAGAAAGTGGACAATCGCAAGATAATCAGCAAAACATCTTGATGGTCCATAATGGTCAAAGTCATAAAATAGATTTGCCCCTAGGAACACAGCCAAGTGATATTTTTTTCTAATCAATGAAGGAAGATATTGTCTCCAAGTTACCTCAGTAGTGCATATCAGGTAAAAGAACGATAGACAAAGACAATAGCGCTGTACCCTTTTGAACCCTATTTGTCCCGCCCTAAACACCAAGGTCCATCTCTCACAAATAGTAAATATACAGTTCCATACATGCATAAGTATATCGCCTCAAGGCGTGCAAAATTTTCCTTTTGAAACAGGCATCGCATATAAAACTACATGTCTCAAAAATAGGAAAAACTATAACAAGTCTTCCGCCACCACAATCATCTAGGTCAACTCTTCAGGTCCACCTGAAAATAATTTTACAACAAAATTTCACACCGTGAGCCGAAACCCAATAGGAACAGATTATAAAACTGTAAAGCA
>JAOTRH010190367.1:0-11646 GCA_034768845.1 Heliamphora exappendiculata
CCACTTATGGCAATTGAATTCCAGGCTGTGTCTCTTCCTCTTCTCTGTCTCTTCCTCTTCTGAGACCTCAGAGCTCCCAGCTCTGACTCTTCCTCTTCTCTGAGAGAAGAAAGTCGACAGAGCACCTGACTCTGTCTCTTCATCTTCTCTGAGTGAAGAAAGATCCATCTGAATTTTTCATTATGGATGGTTCATCCCTGGAAATCAATAGCCACTTATGGCTGTTGGTTTCCAGACTCCAATTGCACTTGAATGGTCATTTCAATTGTAATTTGTCCAAAACTATTAAAATTTAAATTTCAATGACCAATGAAATTCACCGATTCTAACAGTTTACTTATGATAAGTGTTGTTTATATATTTTCAATATACTTGACATTTTAGCTAATGACATGAATGTTTTGGTACAACAAAAAATCATTAGGTATGTTTTTTCAGAGTTTTTAAATGCACATCAGATTTGTTAAGTGCACTTTTAAATTTTTAAATATACAAATATTTAATTCTTTTGTTATTTTCTTTTTTTAAAAATTTGTGTGCACATTTAGAAGTTTTTATTTTTTACAAAATAAATAAGACATGGGTTAAAATTTTGAAATACTCTAATTAAAAAATTAAAAATTTATATATAAAGGACAAAAATAGTAGAACATGTCAAAAAAAAAAAACCACTTCATTAACAGTAAAAAAACAAACTAAAACAAGCAAAATAAGCAAGGCAAGCACAGTTAGAACTTGTAAAATATATAAATTAAAAAATAAAAATGAAAAAGAAATATATACAAAGGACACAAGGGAATATAACATACTAAAAAAACCCATTTCATGAGTAAAAACAAATTGAAGCAAGTAAGGAATGTGTGTTCAAAATATTCTAATTTAAAGTTGGAGTAAAAAATAAACTTACTTCACGAATAGCAAAAACAAATTAGAGCAAAAGTAAGGCATTAGTTAGAAGTTTAAAACACCCTAATTTAAAGTTTAAAATAAAAAATATAAAAAATAACAAAAATAACAATAAAGAAAATATAAAAAAACAAAAATAGTCCAACAAAAAAAGTAAACCTCACCGTAAATAGTAAGAAAGTAACTAATAAGGAAAATAAAATACACTTACCCTCCGCTAACCTTAGGTTTGTAGTTATACAGAATGAGTCATTATTCGGTGCTTCCTTGTGTGAAGTTCTTATTTAATTATATAATAAAAAAATATTTCGTGTGATATAATATTTGCTTGTTTTTCTTGAGTGGGTTAAAAACAAAAAATAACCCATTTATTATACACTTCATATTTTTATGGGTAAATTATACTTACACTTTCTGTATTTAAGGGTTATATTATTGTCATCTCTACTATTATTTGAAATATCACTGTACATTTATTTTTTTATTTTTGTAACACCTAGATTCAAAAGTTAATTTTTTGGTAACTTTTGAATGAAAAATAGAATTTTCACACTTACATCTCTTCGTTTCTTTATTTTCACGCTTACACCCCATATTTTCTTTGTTTTTTATTTTTTGCTTTTTTTAATTACAAAATTTTATTTAAAATTTTTTAATTAAAAAATAAAAAATTACTAAATACAAAAATAAGTAAAATAAAAACATAAAATTTAATTTATTAATTTATTTTTATTTTTAAGTTTTTATTTTTGATAAAAAAAATATTATTTTGTATTGTGAAATATTTTAGCATTATCTCAAACGAGCATAGTGAAATATTTTATTTGGAATATTTTTTTTTTGCTTTTTTATTTTTATTTTTATTTTTATTTTTAGTAACAAATAAATTATTATACTTTTAAAACTCATTTAATTAAAATAATTTGAAAAAAAATAAAATTTTTTTGATCAACGCACTATCTGAGGTAAATTTTTTTTTTTTGCTTTTTTGTGTGTGTGTGTCTCTTTTAGTTTTTTTAAAATTTTTTAATTTATTAAAAACTAAAAATATTTTGAGTTAAAGAAAGAACAAAAATTCACTAAATTCAAAAATAAATAATATAAAATTTGATTAGTTAGTTTATTATGGTATATATATATAAGTATCGCGTGTAATAAATTTTTTTATATGTTTTTTTTTGTTTATAGTGATTTTTTTTAACATTATCTCA
This sequence comes from Heliamphora exappendiculata, assembly GCA_034768845.1. Lineage (NCBI taxonomy): Eukaryota > Viridiplantae > Streptophyta > Magnoliopsida > Ericales > Sarraceniaceae > Heliamphora > Heliamphora exappendiculata. Next base: position 2,118 of record JAOTRH010190367.1, read on the forward strand.
AACGAGCATGGTTGTTTCTTTTTTCATGTAAAAAATTTAAAAAATAAAAAATTTGATAAAAAATTAGAAAAAGTTCAAATAAGGTGAAAAAATCATTTTAAAGCATTATAAGGCACTTTTTTAAAAAAAAATTATGATTTTTTTAATTTTCAACCAAAACAGTTATAATTTTAAATTTATTTTATTATGTTGAATCAAAAAGATAAAAAGATAAAAAGATTTAGAGTAAAGAAATTTTAAAAATTCAAAAAATACTGAAAGAACCACACACACAAAAAAGGCAAAAAAAAAATCCCATATAGTGCATTTGTCAAGAAAATTATACTCTTTTCCAAATTATTTCAATTAAATGAATTTTAAAAATATAATAATTTATTTTTCACTAAAAATAAAAATAAAAATAAAAAAACAAAAAAAAATATTCAAGTTAGAACATTTCATTATGCTCCTTTGAGTTAATGTTAAAATATTTGATTATGGAAATTAATATTTTTTTTATCAAAAATAAAAACTTAAAAATAAAATAAAATAATAAATTAAAATTTATGTTTTTATTTTACTTATTTTTGTATTTAGTAATTTTTTAATTTTTTAATTAAAATTTTTTAATTAAAATTTTGTAATTAAAAAAAACAAAAAACAAAAAATAGTGAAAACAAGGGGTATACGTGTGAAAACAAAGAAATCAGAGAGTGTAAGTGTGAAAATACTATTTTTTCGTCCAAAAATTAATAAAAAGTTAATTTTTGGACCAAAGTTTTACAAAAATTAAAAAGTAAAGAGATGCAGTGGTATTTCAGAGAATAGATAAGATGACAGTGATATAATCCTTGAATGCAGGAGGTATAAGTATAATTTATCATATTTTATTTTATATAATAGTGTGTATATATATATATATATATATAGCCTTTTTAACTATAAACTGATATTATTTAAGAAACTAATAACCCGTTTGGGAACCGATGAAAGAAAAAAAAAAGAAAATTAATTAAGTAATAAAAGAAAATAAAAGAAAGTATCTTAATTAAGTTGTACTATACTAATACTATCTCATATTAATAGAATTTAATACATTAATTTTTTAAAGGTTAAATATTGACATCACAAAATTAGAGCATTTAAAAGGTGTTTTTCTCTATAAATTTCTCCACTTTTGAGATATATCCAAAAATCAAATGATAAGAAATAACCAAGTCTGTTCATTTTTTTATTACATTTATCATCTCTTTAATTATCTTAACAAGTGAATACAATGATAACATTTATATTTTTTCTCTTTTGAAATCATCCGACGAAAAGTCGAAAACAAGCCTTGGCCCTTAATTGTAAAAACCAAACACTCCCTATTCGCGTACGATTCTTGAGATGGGGTGGGATGTGGTGTCTTTGTTCTCATTTATATTGGGCAAGGATTGGGAGAAAATATATGAAAAGAAGTGGGGGCGGGACTGGACACGACAGGAAAGGGCAGGGTGGAGATATATCGAGAATAAATTATAAATATTTAGAATGTGATATTAATAAAAATTATAAATAATATAGTAAAAATAAATAAATAGTTGATTAATTAAAATTTTAAATATCAAAAAAAAAATAGAGATAAGAAATAAAAAATAAAAATAAAAAATGTTTTTCTTGTTATATTTTTAAAAATAAAATCCACATACATATTTTTATATATAAATGTATTTATTTTATGTAATTGAGAATTGAGAAAAATAAATTAAAGTAAAAAAATAAAATTCGAGCTTTCAAATTTTAATAATGATGACAGAAAAAATTATAACAGTACAAAAGTATGGACATGTTAGAATAAATTGGGATGACTTCCTCTTAGCCCTTAAGACTCATCAAGACTTTGTTTTATGGATTTTGTTGAGTTCAAAACTATGATTTAAATTGTTATTTTATAGACCCTATATAATATATTATTTACACAAAAATTCAATATAATCGAATATTGATACATATATGAATAAATGATAATTTATTTTACAAAATGAACAATCTTAATTTAAAATGAATAATTTAAGTTTAAACCATTCATTTTTATACAAGAAAATATTCTCTATTTATATATCTATTAATATTCGACATGTAAGGATCCGTATGTTTAAACATGAGTTAAGAACCTTAATAGTGGATTCTCAACGCAAACGAAAAACTCGTGAAATCCAAACAGTAGTTCTCGAAATCATACGTACGCCGAAAACCCTAATTCAAGATAAGTCATTATGATATTTTAAAAATTGAACCTAAAACTCAAAATAAGTCCAAGGTTAATTAAGAATTAGCCTAAGAGGTCACATAAGGCCAAAGACAACCATGTTCAACCCTAGGCACAATAAGAATTAAAGTCCAAAACTCTAACGAAACTCAAAAGTTCAACAATGCCCAAAAATTAAAAGAAAGGCCTAAGAAAAGAATATAGCCCAACTTAATTAAAGGCCCAATTATTTAATTATGCCCAAGAAAAATAAAAAAAAAAGTTCATAAATCAAGTCCAACTTAAAAATCAAAGAAAAGCCCAAATTTAATTCTTTTGGCCCAAATTCTTAATTCAAAAACTATTAAATACAAAATTTAATAATTAAAATAAAAAGAGAGAGAAGCTTCCTAGTGGCAGCCACCTTGGGTGGTGTGCCCAAAAAGGTAGAGAAATTGTACTTTTTATATATTTTGTAGATTTGTCTTGGGAACATGCACAGTTGTACTTATTGGAGACTTTTTTTTTTGTATAAATTTATCAATTTTATATATATTTAGTATTTTTAAATTCTACAAAATAACTTTTGAGCCAAAATCTTAATCCTAGAAAATTAGGTCAATATCATAAATTAGTCATCTTTGGTGTTAAAATATCTTTTTTGGTATTTTAAACACTTTTTTGCTTCTTTTTAGCTGAAAGAGTTTTATTCAGCCAAAATTTTCTTAACTCTTCATCATTCATAACTTGACAACACAACACTCTACTAGGCTATAATTACATTTTAGGTCCCTAACCTATCCTAAATTAATTACACAATAAATCTGTCAATGCGGCTATAAAAGCAAGACCAAACTCACCTCTCCTCCCTCATAAAATTTGGCCAAGGGTGAGAAATCCTAGAGAGAGAGTGTCCCAAGGAGGAAAGAAAGAAGAAAAAGAAGAAAAAAGGAAGAAGAAGAAGGAAAAAAAAGAAGGAAGAAAATTTGGAGCAAAAGCTTAAATCCTATCTTCATTTGATCAAAATTTTCAGTTTGGAACTTCTACAACTTATCTTAACATCCTATTCTAATCCCTCTCTATAACAAATAATATGACATAAGTAGCTATAAACAATATTAGAAACAAGAAAGTTTAAAAAGAATCGAATAAGAGATAGCTTAATTGTTGTGTATGGAATGACGCCTTGTGTTTTGTTTTCTTTCTGTGAGTTGAACAAGAATATTATGTGAATATTAATACTTCTGGAACACACTAGTTTTAGAGTTTAAATAATATATATGGACCCTTAATACAAGTTAAACAAGAGTAGGAACAAGTTTACTGAAGAAAAACCAATAAAAAGCCCTTTTTCTTATCTTACCTGAAATTTTTGGTGAACCAAACAGTGTCTTTCTCAAAATTTGTTTTTACTGGAGCTTCATTAGGATATTATTAGCATGTGTGATTTCTGGTAGAGCCCAAAATGATATCTAAGTGTCCGAAACATAATTTTTATGCTTTTACGCCCAAGGAGCAGAAAAACAGCTAATATTTTCAATTTTTAGCAAATACAAGAAAAATCCCATTAGTCCAAACTTTATGTAAAGAGCTAGATTTTCGAGTTATCTTTCATTTAAAATTTACTTCGGTCTTTTCTAAAACTCATTTCACCAAACAACGTTGTTTTTGGACCTCTTATGTTCCATGAATTTTTTCCCCTGTTTAGAAGCACGTCTCAGCTTAGATTTTTTTCATGAAAAATGTTCCTAACATGTATATCTATCACCTATAAAATTCATAGCAAAAAAATGATGTTTCGTATTTTTAATATATGTAACAAACAGAACCTAAGAAACTGAAATTTTAGTGAAGATGATTAGTGATGCTGGAGTGTTTGATGAGTTATGTTATGTTTATATCTTGCCATAAATGAGACTTGCTGATGTTTACATAGTACTTAAAGTATGCTTAAAAGTAGTTAGACACCTTGTGTTGAAAGTATGATCAGTGGACCAAGTATACGTATAGAGAACCAAACGATGAAGTACGAACGAACTTTATTCTTCGAAACAAACTTGGGTTTTGACATGGGAAGGGTTGTGTATTGTGTTATGGTGATGAGGACGGGTCCATTGACGTCTTGAGCCGTGCTATGCCTTGAGCCGTGCTTTGTTTCTATTTGTCTCACGGCAATCAGCTGCGTATAAGAAGTATGGGATGGAGATAGTGACGACGGTAAAACGCACATCATGACACTTAGCTGGGTACATGTAGTACTGGACATGAAAGATGATGTGGCGGGGATAAAGTGTATGGGAATATGACTGTATGAAAACATAATGGTACCATGATGGTGAGACCCGTTGTGGTAACGCAACAATGAGTGTGTAGTGGGTTCTCTGGTGAGAACCGAGGGAAAAACTATTTCTTTGAGAACGTGAACTTTTGGTAGTGTGAACAACGAGAACATAATGAGTTAGGTTGAAACGCTTGCATTGGTTAGTGTATAAAATTGTGTATCTCTTGTATTTATATTGTTGTATATTGGTTTGCTATGGGTATATTAATTGGGTTATAGTTGTTCCTCTGAGCGTGTAGCTTACGACATTTAAATGCCAGGTGAAGAAGGAATATACGAGGAGGCCATCTCGACCAAGGAGGAGGAGTGCTGGACTCTGCCCGACGCAGAAGAAAAAATCGTTGAGGAATTCCTGAATTAGTTTAGACATGGAATATTTTAATTTCAAGACTTGTAAGCACTTTTGTAACATTGAAAATTCTCTTTGATACATAAAAGTCTCCCTCCTTTTGAATTATTCTTTTAAGTTGAGTAAGATAGTTTTAAAGAATATATACATACGCTATTTTTCACAAGTAATTAAGAAAAATGTTTTTGTATAATGTTTTCAAAAATTGGAGCGTCACACGGCAAACTAAATTTTGCATAAAAAATATATTATGTAGGACCTACAAGATAAACGATTTAAAAAATTGTGGTAAACTCACTCAAAACTCAAAAAATAAAGTCTTAAGAGTGCATAGGGGTTTAAGATAAAGTTAGGTCTTATTTGGGATGCTTATAAAGTTTGGCTAGGTTTAGCTTTAAGAAAAAAAAATAAAAAAATATTAAATTGTTTGGGATAATTTTTTATAGTAAATTTTTTTTTACTTCTTATTAAAATGTCTAATATGCTATTACTTTTTATTTTTAAGTTATAGTATTTGTAATATTGACATCTTTTTTTTAAAATTTGTGTGAAAGTTTGACTTTTTTAATTAAGAATATTATAGTAATTTTACTTTAAAAAAATTAAAATGTTTAGAATGTGTATAGGCTTTTAAAAAAAATAATGAAAAAAAGTTAATTCCTTTGTATAGAAATCAGATAATACAACTTGAAAATCGGTATTTTTACACAAAAAAAAGTTTTAACTTTTAAGTGAAATCGAAGAGGTCCTTTTTTTTTTCATCGACAAAAACAGAAACAAAGCTTCTTATCGGTTATAATTGATCCTAGCTTCCTGTCGAAACCTACCGTGGTCTATTCCCCTTGCTAGTTCCCTTACATCCGAGACGACCACTTCCACGAGACTTGAGCAAGAGATGTTCCCATTAATCATATCCATCACTCGTTTTGCATCGTCTTCTATTTGCATGTAGTTTAAGTTCTTCTCGCGACTCTAGACCCAGGCCAACCTCACGGCTAAGGCTTCCATGAGTTATGGTGTGCCACTCCCTTTCCATGGTGAGGCTGATGCCTCCAAGATCATCCCAGTTTCATTTCGAGCCACCAAATTGATTCCCATCTTACCTCCCTGCTTATGAAAGGCTCCATCCACATTAATCTTTATAAACGTTGGCATTGGGGCCTTCCATTTTATACCTGGACATTGAGATGTTTTGATTACTCCCTCCCCCTCTGCATTTCTCTTGGTGGCTGCCAAGAACTCATCATGCTCATGAATTGCTTTGCCCACTATTTCCTCTACTGATTTCCAATCCTGGTTGAAGACCCAGGCATTTTTAGCCTTTTATATTTGCTAGCACAAAGAGGCAGCAAGCCCTAAAGACTGTTTTCGTCACTGTCCCCCATTGTGGAACCCAGGCTTTCCCACCATCTCCCAAGCATTGCGTGCTTCTTGTTTCAAGTCTAATGCATAGTGGTGAAAGAATCCAAACCTAGGCTGCCCTTTTGCATTCAAAAAGCATATGCAAAGTTGATTCCTCCTCCATGCCACAGATTTCACAAATTGCTTCCACTCCATGCACCTTTGTTTGGAGATTGTGGTTTAGGGGGACAATATTTCGTAAGCACTTCATTAGGAGCATTATATGGACATGGTGGAGTGAATTGGGATGACTTCCTCTCAAACCTTAAGACTCATCAAGACTTTATTTTATGTATTTTACTGAGTTAAAAGCTATTATCTAAATCGTCTATCTTATAGACCCTACATAATAGATTGTTTATACAAAAATTCAATATAATCGAATATTGATACATATCTGAACTGTTAGGTAAAAATTTGAATTTAATTACTTAACATAATTTCACTCACATCAAATGAGTTTTTATTATGTAGATTGAATCCATTCAAAATAGAATATATCTCTTAATTACTTCTCTTATTTAAAAATTACACAATTTAATTCCAATTATTTATTTATAACATGTCCCTATTTTGATTAACGCATAATGAGTGATTTTGATTTATTTATTTTAAGGGCTAGACCTACGTCAAATGACTTAGGTTGCCTACATACCCATATTTTGGGATCAAGCCAAATGTAGTTTATAAATTTATTTTAATTTTAATTTTAAGATTTGATAAGTATAAAACTTGTGAGACCCTGACCCATTTTCTTTTTTCAGCGTTTTTAGATGCGCGTTATGCGTTTTTATTGCAGCATGTTTTACTGCTTTTGATGCATGATTGGACTTAGATATGCATGCGGGGTAGGTCCCGGGGCCGTGGGCCACTGTGGCTTGACTCTCGAATTTAAAAAAAAAAGAAGATATTTTGGAGACCTATAAATATCTGGAGTTAGATATTTTCATAAAGATATTTTTCAAAATTTCTCCAGTAAGTTTTTAGTTTTCTCTCTGCCTTCTCTCTAAGTTCTCGGGAGCTTGGGGCTCGATTTTCAACGATCCAACAAGGGTTTCTTATTTTTGGCGTCGTGGGCTACACAACCATCCGGTCAGATTTTAATTCCGGCGAAACTCAATTTTGCACGTGGTTCAAGGCATCGAGTTTTGAACTCCCCGAGGTAGGATTTTAAACCCTACTGCTATATAAGGGTGCTATGGGTAAGCGTGTGCATTTTTAACAGTTAAATCTCCGTAGATCTGATTTTGCATCAAAGTTGATTTTTGGGTTAAAGATTGGGTTTTTGTTGGTTCCGGTGGATGGAATCGTATGTCGAGAGTTTCTTTTGTGGTTTTGAGGTTAGGCTTGGGCGCGTGCATGTCTGAGGGTGTTGTACGGAGGTTTTGAGGCTTCGATTCAAGGGTTTGGAGGTTGAACCTGTAGCTCGAAATCAGTTTCTGGGTGGGTTCAGTCGACTGAACTCATAGGTTCAGTCGACTGGATCATTATTTTTGGGTTCGGTCGACTGGACCAGGGGGTTCAGTCGACTGGACTGGGTGTTTTGGCTTTTTGTGATTTTTTGGTAGGGTGTTCGATCGACTGGAGGTGGGGTTCGGTCGACTGAACCTCTGGGCTGTGTTTTGGTGGTTTTGGGTTGGTTCCTTTGTTTTCGATTGGTGTTCTACGGTATTCAATTGATTAATTTATGAGAATTAATTGATTTAAATACATGTAGATTCCTTTTGAGGTTTGGTCGGTTGTGTGGTGGTATCGGGGGTCGTGTCGTGTCCTCGGGTGTGCGTTTGAGTGTCGCCCTCGTGGGTGATGTGCACGGTAGATGCGGTTTGTGATGCACAGTTAGGTGCGTGGGTTGATGTTGGGTTTGTGTTGGCATGGGTGAGCGTCGTGGGTCTGTGATGGCCGTGTTGGGAGTGTTTAGGCTAGTGGTGGTTGTGTGGGTTATCCCGTGAGTGGATGTCGATTTTGACGGGTGGTGTCGTGATGTGATTTTATATGATTATGTGCATATTTATAACTGTTTATTTATGTACAGAATACGTAAGTGGATTACGTGGTTGTGATATCAATTGTTATATGTAACGTGATTTATGCTTTAAAACCTAAGGTTTTATAGGCATGTGACATGGTTGTGTAGCATCGTGTTGATATATAGTTATATGCTTTAATTTTTGATTTAGGTTTGCATATGTGTATGAAATGAATTAGATGAATTTGTGATCCAATGTATGTAAATCTTGGTTGATGATGCACGTGTGTGTGTGGGTGAATGAGGTAGGCTGTGAAAGCTGGTGAACGAGGTAGGCTGCGAAAGCTAGGGTATTTGGGGTTGCGATCCTACCGTGAAAATTCGTGAAGATATGTGTTGCATGGGTTGCGTATGTGGTGTGCGATATTTGACGGAATGAAACGAGATGCTTATGAGGCACGGGTGTGTGTGTGTGTGTGCGATATCTAAAGGCTGAAACGAGATCCTGAAGATGCACGTGTTCATGGATTGCATGTATTGCATTTTGGGATGGATAGACCAATTTTTTAAAAATTGTATCATCGGCTTATGGGAGTTGAAATACTATATTAACGGCATGCGGGAGTCGTAATACTTGAATCGTTTTCAGGGCTGTAATGAGTTGACAAATGGTTTTTATCCTCGCTTTCCCTTGCATGTGAAAATAGTTTTCTGGCTCTGGTGAGTCGGATCTAAAACTGTTATTCAAATTGTTTTAATGTCTTGAAAGAGAGTCAAAAATTGTACTTTGTTTATCGAGTATGTTTAGCTTATACTGCATGTGTTGTTTAGAATCTGTTGAGCTTTGGCTCACGGTGTGAAATTTTGCTTTTCTTCAGGTACCGGTCACGCTGGTAGATCTGGAGGTGATGGAGGGTGGAAGAGTGTAGTCTTCCTTTTGTTAGCTTTGTTACATGTATGTTATAATATGTTTTTGGGCGTTGGAGCCGTGTAATGTTGCCGTTTAGCTTTTATATACAATGCATGTATGGTTTACATTGAGAGTATATTCTCGGGTTGGGTATCATGTATGGTTGTTTATGGGTGTTTCACGTATCATGTATGGTTGTTTATGGGTGTTTTACGTGGCCTGGAGTTTTGGGCATGACAAATTGGTATTAGAGCTCTGGATTCGAATACCTACGAGCCGTGGGAAGAGGTTGCATCACCGTGTGAGGTTGATTGCGTGTGCTTGATTGCATGTGTTTACACGCTTTGATA